>VKOC01017534.1:0-106166 GCA_009364415.1 Spea multiplicata | reverse complement strand
TTTAAATCCCCCATTATCACAATGCGAATCCTTCTGGATTTATAAAGCTGACACACCGGCCCCAAAAGAGTTAAATGTAGAATTCAATTATAGACTCTTTCCAAAGCAATGACGTATTACTGTCATTTACCTATGTAGTTTTAGTTCAGGGATCCCCAAACTCAGCCCTCCAGCTGCTGCAGGACTACATCTCCCATAGGATGCCTTCATATTTCACTAAGGGTGGCTGAGGGTTAGGGAAATGGTAGTCCTGCCCAAGCAGATGGCAGCGGCGGGACCGGTTGGCCGTAGACTCCCCGCTGTTTTAGCTTATATACGTGTGTAAACCCAACTATATTTTGTATGTAGGCATGTATTTGCACATGGATTTTTTGCTATATAGTAGCTTCTTATATATGGTAGGATTTCAAATTATTTATATTTTTGTCTGTAGAAATTATGGAAGCCAATTAATGGTCAATAATTTAAAATTACTAATTATTAATGAAATAATGATCATGTTTATTCCACATAAGATTAATAAATACAAACAGCCAGCCCAGTACCTATATTGGTGAAACATGCGTCAGGCGCACAGTATTTTTACTGTAGTTTGAGTGCTAGAATATTATCAATATATCGTACTTTATATAGGAATCTAGGATCTGCAGATGGGCAATTTGCTGGCATCATACAATGGAGTATCTGCTTGGTGTGTACACAGTAGGCAAGTAGATTGAAGAACAGTATGTACGTACTAGTGTAGGGCTCAGTGGAGAGCAGTAGACCGTGGAAGTGGTACAAGCCTCAAAGCAGTAAGGACTCGGAGTAGGCTGAGGAACACGTGCCAGATTCAAAGAGAAAAAGGCAACAGTAACATTAGAACCAAGCGCCAGGTTAATGTAGGAAGAATGGTTCATAACGTGTTCAGGAATCTTTAAAGAAAGATGCATTCTTACCATTCAAATTCATCGCAATGAGCCCCCCACGGGCTGGTCTATTTTTACTACTTTAGGCTACTACCTGAAGCTTTTTTACCCACCAGAGTGTATTAAATGAAACTTTGGAGGAACGTCTGTGATGAATGCAGCCTCTGCCGCACCTTTTATAGGTTTTGTTTCACATTGTTAGGCAGGACTGGATAGTAGGGAGCATGTTGTCTGCTAGAATGTTTTTGGGCTACTTTATTACTGGGCTGTTTGCTAGACTTGTCCTTTGGTTCAATGTTGGGCCATTCATTTCCTGCCCTTTAACATTTGAAGGATGTTTTTTATTGAAATTAATAGTTTGTCTCTCTCTCCTTCTCTTTCTCTCACCCATGTTCGCATCTTCATCTGCATTCCATGATTGAAGGGGTTGTACTGTCAAGCCTTTCTTTTTATATTAACTTGTTTTAATGTACCTTGCACTCTTACATGTTGCTCAATGACTACTGATTAGATCACTACGTGGATGATAAAAAATATATTAATGACCCTTTCTTATGCAGTGCAGCAAAGACGGGAAAAATAAGGCATTGAGATGCATTAAAAGGTCAATTAAACACTTCTTTCTCATACAGAAAGATAATTAGAATGGTGTCAAGTCAAACAAAGTGACAGAATAATATCTGTGGATATCTATCAAGCAGTGTTCTTAGAACAATGTATTATATATTTATATAGCTGACGCAAAATTAATTAAATACATAGATTCAATACATTTTTTGGCAGTGATCAGGAAGTAACAGCATGAGTATAATAAGATATTATACAACACAGAACAAAATATGCTAATTTTCATTTAGACATTTGAATTATTTGGTATAAAAAATATTCTTCTACTTTATAGGCAAGCTTTGCGTGGTTTGGTGAAAAAAGTAATTTTGTAGGCAAAAGTTACCACAAAAATGGAGTCCTTTTTACTATTCCTGTAATCCTTTCTTTTTTGTAAGTATGAAGTTTATTGGATTTTCTGTCTTCTATTTTATGCCACCAAAATATTCTTACTCAATTAATATCATGACTATTTCATCATCCACAGTTTGAAGATGACATTATAAGAAGCTTTTACAAGTAAATCATAAATATTTTTTTGCATTATAAAGGAATCTTTGCGTTTTCACAAGTACTAGCAGCTTCTTGTGCTAATCTGGAGAGGCAGCGCTTAGGGAGATAAATGCATTTCTTGAAGCTTGGCGTAGGAAGGAGCAGTATGAGAAGCAGATGAAGAAAGAGGATACGGGGAGAATCGGACAAAGGCAGAAGAAAGATGACACAAGAACAAGAAGTTGCAAAAGAAGAAGTGGAGCTGCAGGAAAAGGTGACAGGGACATGGAGAGAGAGCATGAGAAAGTGTGAGGGAATGAGAGAAAACCAACAAAAAGCAAATAGAAATTCATTTGCTTATTCATACAAATCTGACTGCATCAGTCTAATATAAATATATTCTCTTCTGGGAAATAATTACACTGTCATTTTTTAAAATTATTTTTGTAACTGTTGTTTTTTGACAAAACAAATGTTTTATAGTAAGTTGTAACTTTAAAGTTCATATGACTATTTATACAGTGATTTTTTTCTGTCCAATACAGTAAAAGCCAGATTTCTAAGGTACCCTTTATACAAGCTGTAGTAAACTACTAACTAATAAGCATCACAGATGAATATATTCAGGCTCACACTTTAATTAACGTTCCATCTGTCCAATATATTTTTAGTATAGTTGAAAATGTAAATTGCCCAATGTAACGAGGGAAAGAGAAATATGCTACAATCTTGCCTGTTTAACGCAAAGACACTGGGGAGTGGAATAAAATCTCACAGACATCTTGTCCCAATACATATACCCTGAACATAAACTGGGATAAATGATTTAAAATTTAATTTAAAACCACCGACTTTACAATTTCTATACAAAAATGTTAAAATTATCCAAAAATGTAATTCCAAAGTTCGCATTGTTAATCTTTTAATGGTTTTAGATAATTTTTAGAACATAATTTAACATAGATAAAATCATCATTTTTGACTGCTCCACTACTTAGCCTACATTAGATCTGCAAAGCAGAAACATTCATACATCACGAACGACTTTTGCTTATAAGAAACATAGTTCAGTTGGAGTTCGGTTTGCATGCAACGTCGTCTTGATAGCATCATCATGGTGATGCTATACTTGTTGTCATTTTTGTTTATCAGCTGCTCAGTACTGAATCAACCATTAGGCACATTAGGTATGCGCCTATGGCCCTTAAGTTTTAGGAGCCCCCTATTGATTTAATGGATAAGCTAATACTGTCTACAGCTACTGTAGCTCGAGAGTGGGCACTCAAGTGTAATTGTGTAACGTGAGTTTGTGAGAGTGAGTGTGTGCAAGTGTGTGGACCTAGGGGACCAGGAGGGCCTTAATCCATCCTCTTGAAACTTGTAAAATATTCTGTCTTTACAAAGATTCAAGGGAATGTCAAATTATAGAAACAGTACATCTTGTTCCTTAGTAGGTGAAGGTTATTGTAAGTTATATAATATAGTACTATAATGGATGTTGGACCCCCATTTTAGGAAGATTATGGGGACTGCAATTTTATATTGACTTGTAGGGGTTACATTGTTACTCTACTTTAAAAGGCACTATAGGGATTGTTTATATAATCATGACATATTTTATATTTATAATATATATAATGTATAAATAAAGAGACATCTGGTCTTAAATTTCAGTTGCTAATCTTGATTGGCATTTGATAAATCCTAGATTACGTTCTTTGGTATTTTCTGGTTATTACTACATCCAATATATATAAAATCACAGCAAGATCTTATCCATGCAAAATAATGCACATAATGAAAAGGGTGGAATGGTATGCATGTATAATAGAATTAAAGCTTGGAGAAAAGCAGCCGCACTTGAGATAAGCACTTTTTTTTGCAATACTGTATAATCTGGACCACTTGATGAAAAAGTGTTACTATTGATTGGACTTTAGCTATTTGTCAGTGCTTCTGGTATATAATTAAGTTTAAATTACTTTCAAGGCATTTGATTTACTGCATTCTATGCAGAAGGAGCACAGTTGCAAACAACTGAACCATACAGCAGCTGATTAGCATTTTCCTCATCCAGAAAATCAACATACCTGTGCTGGAAAACTGTGTTTCATCGCAAAAACCTATACATATTTTTCAAGACTGATCAAAATCAAGTGCACACAATACTTGAGTCTCCCCCCGTTATTCCAAAAGATCTTTCCTTAAGCTTCAATCAGTTTCTCCAGGCCCTATAAACACTGCTTCATCCAGTAATGTCCTGTGTGGCATTGACGTTGGTAGCTTTTTACATGAATACACCCGGCAGTGCCTTTATTGCTGTGGGTGGGCACACGACTTCTGGCCCCACAACACCTTTGTCGGTTTCAACATTGCAGGTGTGTGTGACCCTGGGGAAGGGGTTGAGTGACTTGGAGTGAGTGAATCACTTCATTTTTCTCCTTCCTTTCTATCAGTTATATTCCCATGGTCCCCATGGAAAAATAGTGAAGACGTGTAACAAGAACGATACAGTATGTAAATATAAAGTATATATGTGTGCATGTGCATGTATATGTATGTGTGGGGGCAGAAGTTAGATCGAAGATGAAAAATGTAAAAGGCATACAAGCAAATAAAAGAAAAAAATGTGAAGAAGAAAAAAGGTAAGGAGAAGATGTGTGCAAGTAAAGTGCAAAAAAAGATGGCGCAAAAGAAAGGGTAGAAAGAATAAAACAGGAGGAAGACAAAAGCAGAGAATAAAAAGGGAAAGAAGAACTTGCTAAAGTCAAGAAATCCAGAGAAAAGGCCCTTCCTGTGTAACTGCTCCAGAGTCAGAGCTCCTTTATCTGGCCTTGCCAGGGAGCATCATAGAAAGCAACGTGTCGGGCTTAAGGAAATGATGTCACTTCCTGGAGCACAGTGTCAGTGAGGTAGCACGATGGACTGGCTATGAAGGACATCCAGGAAACCAGCAATGGATGTGGTAAGTACCTTACCGGAGCGAGAGCAAAAGTGGCGCTTTTTGTCTATTGCTTCAGGGCCCCAAGTGCCCAAGTGTGGTTGTAAAAGCTTTTGTAATGCCTTAATACCCTTTATATTATATCATAAGTCCAGGAGATCCCAAGAGTAATGCAAATATACCAGTGTAAACAATTATAGAATTAATAAAAAAAAAAAACCTTGGAAGGAAATCAAGAATAATAAACCAGCTGCCATCTGCTGAAGAGCATGGCATATGGAAATTTGCCAAGTCAAATTAAGAAGAATCTAAAATGAACATTTCCCAGATATCAGGAAGGAAGGCAAATTACTTTATCGGATGATACAAACAATCAACTCTAAGAAGTTGGCAGATTATGAGACGAAGAAACACCTACTTATACAGAAAAACAACAAGAAATACCAAGAAAACATCTTTCCTAAAGAAACTCACATTTATTATGAACTCCAATTTAAGATGCTGAAAAAATGGAAAGAAGCAAATTGACAGATTGATACACTAGGGCATTGGTTCTTAACCTGGGTTCGATCGAACACCAGGGGTTCGGTGAGTCAGTCTTGTGGGTTCGGCGGAGGTCAAGACACACACCCGACTCATATGATTCGTGATGACACGCCCCGCTTGTCCATCATTGGCTGCAGGTGATAACGCCACATCGCTTGGCGGCCTATCTGTGCTGCAGGGAATTTGGTGCACCCAGTAGTCGAATTGTAACTTTCGTGATGGTACGTCGTGTGATTTCTTTCTTAATATTTTAATGGTTTTGTTCTTTGTTCTTAATGGTTTTGTTCATTTTGTGCACCTATGTATACAAATATACCTATGTATAAATATATACCTAAATATATACCCATGTTTTGAATTTGAATAAATCATATTTTATTTTTCAAATTAAGAAGGGTTCAGTGAATGCGCATATGAAACTGGTGGGGGTCAGTACCTCCAACAAGGTTAAGAACCACTGCACTAGGGTGATTCCCACTCCTTCCAAATAATATGACTACTTCTCAATCATTTGGAATGTAGTGTTTCCCATCTATGAGTCTTCTGACAGGAAAGTGATGTATAGCTCAAGTGATATTTAACTTAGATCACTACATTATAGCTATGATAGTGATGATAACATTAAAAATGGTCATTTGTCACATCTAGGGCACTGGTGTAACAGAGACCCCTGTCGGGCTGTTTCAATCTTGTTACTGTGGCGGAAAGGCATATTTTCATAAATATTAGAATGAACACTTTTCAGAGAGGCCAATTTGGGAATACTGTTGTAATACAGACAGGAGATATAACCTGGTTGGAGACAAGTGTTGTAAAACACAATGAGGAGGGTGCCACTAGGACCAGAGATGAGCAGATGTAATGTAATGTAAGATAGTAATTTAAGGAAGTTTTACTTTATTGAGTGTATTGTGTCACCAAGCACAATAAAGTGACAAGATTTAAATATGAATGATATAGGAATATGGCTTCTGAATCGACGAGACCAAGGACTGATTACGTTTTGAGTTCTAAATTGAGAGAAACTAGATTGGCCGAAGAGGGCTGTCCTTAATGCGGGCCAAAAGGGGCTACTGCCCTGTGCCCCATCATTCCTGGGGTCGCATTGCCACTCCCCTTGAGGCCGCATCAACCATGATCACAGGGGTTGTTTGGGGCAAAGATGGCACAGTCATGCTGTTGGAGACAAAGATGGCATAGGGAGGCTGTTTGGGGACATAGATGGCACAGGGTGGCTGTTTGGGGACAATAATGGCAGGCCCTATGCATCCAATCTTGGTGCAAGGTAGGTCATGTGAATGCAATCAGGGTGTTGGTCAAGTCCTATGCGTGCAATCTGGGTGCCAGGGTTGGCTTTTGGGGTGTGTGACCTGTAATCTACAGTATGTCTGCAATTTAGGGTGTCCATGCATTATTAATTTGATCTGTACCTTCTTTGCAGATGTTTCAGTTGATCTATAGCTAATACCTGCAAATACAGGGTTTGTATGTCCTTTTCAGTTGATCTATACCTGCGTGCTGTGTTTTCAAGTGTTTTTTTTTTTTACTTGAGTTCTACCTGAACTACATGAAGGAGTTAAAAAAAAGCAAAGGGGACAAAAGGATACTGGGGGAAGATGGGGGAGGGGGCACCACATTGTTGGCCTGCACAGGGTGCCTGAATACCTTAAGCATGTCCGTTTCAGGTGACTCGCCGGACCCCCACCATTCATGTGTTATGCTATGCAAAATATTGTGCATCTCCTCTGCCCTGTGCGTGTGGCAGGAGGATGTCTCCCACAGAGTCACATTAAGGTCAGAATTGCAGCAATTTTTTTTTGTGGGGTTTTTTTGTATTGGAGGGAGTGATTGTATGCCTGGGAATGTGGGGTGGTTGGGGGACCAAGAAAATGTTTGCACCTGGTCCAATTAATATTAAAGAGCCAAATAATTGTAAATGTATATTTTTATCCATGTCCTTGGTCATTATTAAATACGTGGATTGATAACATCTATAATCGGTATTCATTGATTATTGTTTAACTATTCAAAGCGCTGTATGACCCTGTATGTAAAGGGTTAATTAAATTGATAACTTAAGTTCTACTTGTGCTTGTGCATTCTACTGTTTTATCCCTGTGCCAGCTAATGTGCACTTTATGTATGCTTCATAAATTCTCATTAAATTCGAATCTCGTAATAGGAATATGCCAGCTACACTGATAACACTACAATAAACCTAATTATATGAAAATAGACATTCTCTGAAATGAAATATGATAATGCATTTTAAATGGGAATATTTTCAGGTATTTATGATATAGTAGAATTGAAAAAAAGTTTGTGTTAATGGCACTGCAGCTTATGGTTTGTACTTTGACCTTACAATACATACCCATGTGCGTTTGAGGTCTGACAATCTCTTGTTTTAGGGATGAATAGTATATTCCTTCAGTTTTATACATAATTAATATTAAAATTAGTGACTTAGACAAGAAGAGAAGTTGCAGAGCAACAAAGAGACGGGTGGGAGAGAGATGGGTGTTGAGTACTAGATGGAAGGTTAGCATCAGAGGTCAGAGAAGAGGGAAAGAGTTTAATTCAATCCGGTTGAGGTGTCAGTCACTTTAAATGAATAAGGCAACTGACAAAACGTGCACAAAAGACTCAAAAATCATTACTGATGTGAGTGCCTGGTACATGAAAATGTGTTAGTTGCTAACTTAACTTAACTTAACTTAACTTGGCTTCCAACTAGCCCATCCTCAAGGTCAATTCACAACCCCCATTCGATAATAAAAACAACAAAAAAAAGAAATTCTGTAAAGGATGTCCTCACGGATCTTTTTTAAGGTTGGAGGGGCAGGCGAGGGCTCCCATTGTTCCCAGTCATGTGTCGGGAGGTCATCTTTAACCCTGCCGCCTTCCTGGTTTTTTTGTTTTATTTATTTAACTTCTTAACAATGTATTTTTTTTGTTGTATTTTGCATAGAAGATGCTAGGGACACATTTTACCATTTCCACTTTTCCAATTCTTATTTTAAATTTGCAAGAAACTCCCAGGGTTAACAAATCTCAGACGTCCTGTTGTTTGAGAAAAAGACACTTTATAAAAAAAATGTAAAAAGTGCAGCAGAGATTGAACACAAAATATCCACAATTACTGTAAGTGCTTTATAAACAATATTACCAGAGCTTATCGATCTTTTGATCTATTTGGAATAGTTGAATAGTATGTGTACAGCAAAAATATTAATCATATCTAGAATATAGTTTTTTATTTGTTTTGTGGGATATAATCACTTTTCTTCATATATTGTCAGATTTTATTCTACTTCCATTTTAAATTGTTTCTTTTTTACACAAACTTTGACTTTGAAGCAGCAGAACATTTTTATTTTCTAATTCTGTAGCGCTATTCCAATTACAAGTGAAAATTAACATTAAACCTGACAATGTGAAGAACTGCCGATAACATTAACACACTATTATACATACTTGTACAGAAAGGGAAGACAACCCTGCTTTTGCATCCTTGCTATCTATTAAGGATAGGATTCTACCACGAGTACTTGCAGTACTCATTATATTTTAATAACCTATCCTTCAAATCAGACACGGGTGCATGATATACCAATACATTTAATGTAGTAAAATTAAGTATGCATTAATCGAGACCAGTGGAACATCATTGAAATATCTGTACTTGACTTAAATATTTTTTTTACACCAGGTGAACAACTATAAAAACACCACATTAGTTTCTTGTGCATGCAAAATATGTTAAAGAATCAAATGACAGGTCTGCTAACATCTATTTGCTTGACATGCTAAAGAGCACAGTTTATATTTGTGAGATCCTCAGAATTTCAAGTACCCCCTTCAGGAAGAAGATGCTAAGAAAGTCTTTAGACCCTCTTTATGATTATGTTATGAGTGCCTGTCTTGCAAATTGTTTTTGAGTGCGTGTCTCTGTATCTTACAAGCTGTGTTCTTGAGTGTGTGATTTGAGTGAGTGCTTTGAATTGGAGTGTCTGTGAGTGCTGGGACTTGTGTTAAACTCTGAGATATATATATATATATATATATATATATAATATATATATAGATTTATTTATTTATTGTGTGTGTGTGTTTGTATTTTAATTAGAATTCACTTCTTGGAAACATACATAAAGAATATATATTTATATTACAGTAGTAATATGCTGGCATAGTATCAAATCAAATCCAGAACTCTAATCACCAGAAGGTTCTGTGAGTTACAGATAAGTACAACCTATTTTAAACGACACTTGAATTCTCTGATTAGATCTTCCCTACCACATTTCATGAGAAAGTCATTATGTTCTCCTGCTGATATGTGCCACCGATTACAAATGTGCTTGGCTGCAAAAAGTTTCAGTCTGTGTCAAAGTTTCCAATCAAAAGTAAACAAGCAGACGGCTCTGAAACCATAAGCCGATTATTTTTTTGTATCCGAAAATCTGTAAAAGCAAGTTGCCAGTGTAGATCTCTAAATAGTCAAAAATGTTGTTTATTAAAAATAAATATATTATAATATGAAATGTTTTCAATAAAAAACTAGATCGCTCTGAGGCTACAAGTCAACACGCAATATACCACATGCCTGATCTGAAGTCATGAAATCATAGAACCGATGACACGATAAGCTACTGTATGGCACCTGGCACAAAGCATAATAATTCTTCAGAAATGTGTGATTTTTCAAGATACGAAATGTTAACAAGCGTACAATATCTTTGGAAGATAAATCTTAGTAGGATTGTCATTTTCGTTTAAATAAAAATTGCAAAGATTTTAAACAATGTCATATATCATAATATCACAGTTCTTTAATGTTGTCTGCAAAATTCCAAAAAGTACAGAAAAATGTACTTTATCTGTAAGACACTCATGTACAGACATCAGGCAAGACAGAAGGCTTGTTGTCCCTCCAAAATCTCATGGTGCTGCCACAACCACAAGGAATTCTGGGTAGCTGCATGCAAATAAGGTAAATAATTATCATCTTTTGCCTCTGTATCCACTTTATACATGGATCCCTTGAAAGTAATTGCCCGTTGTACAAGAGAGCCTTTAGAAAAAAACTCAGCAAGAGGTACAATAGCCAGATCACCACTCACGCACAGCTGCTTCAGCCTTAAACACTTAAAGACAAAGCTCATACATGTATGGGATCAAAATGCATTGCTTTCAATAGGTTTAAGAATTGCCCATTATCTGTATAGGGATTAACAGGACTCAAGAGCATGAGGATGTGATCCTGGCTTAATGCTTGAGGCTTCGGGTAGCCAAGAAATACCATTACATAAGTTATGGTGGGCAAAGGTGATGGAAAACCCTTTCACTAAACTTAAGGCGGTAGTAGAAGCATTATTAAACCCTCATCTACAGACACCAGACAAGCCAAAAGGCTTGTTTTTCCCTCAGAAATATCATGGTGATGCCAAAGCCACAAAGGATTCTGGGTAGGTGCATGCAAATAAGATAAATAATTATCACCTTTACCTCTATATCCAATAAAATTAAAGGGGTAGTAAAAACATTCTTAAACACTCATCTACAGACACCAGACAAGTCAGAAGGCTTGTTTTACCCTCAGAAATCTCATGGTGCTTCCACAACCACAAAGGATTCTGGGTAGGCACATTAAAAAAAAAAAAAAAAAAAAAAAAAAAGGTCAACAATGATCACCTTTGCCTCTATATCCATTTTATAGATAGATCCCTTGAAAGTAATTGCCTGCTGTACAGAACAGCCTTTAGACAAAACTCAGGAAGAAATGCATTAGCCACATCAATGTCTTCCCTCCCCCATGGGAGGGCCGGATCTTGGAGTCTCACCCCGAAGGGTAAGACTCCGTTGAACTTCAGGTCGATCCCCGAAAGGAAAGACCCCTCTGGTTCAAGCTTCACTGCAAAAGTGCTGTGTCCAAAATCATGGTGCCAAAATCAAAATACAAAAAGCAAAGTGATGGCCTCGCCGTGATTCAGTAAACGTGTAGTCAAATCCAAATTAACAGGCACTGTTAATTTCATGCGCTCACATTACACAGCACTGTGCATGCTGTGCATTTGTGACTCTGGCATTTAGCCAGAGCAAATCAGCACCTTAGGCTCCTTGCTATCTCAACCCTAAGACAAGAAGATGAAGTGTTTCCCACTCTTCCCATGGGGTACTACACTTGATCTTAGCCAAGAGGCTAAGAAGTGGTCACCACTCATTGACGGCTGTTTTGTCCTTAATCAGAATCATCAGCATAAGGTTGTGATTCTGACTTGAGACTTGGGGCTTGGGGTAACCAAGAAATACCATTATATAAGTTATGGTGGGTAAAGGTAATGGGAACCCTTCCACTTAAATTAAGGCGGTAGCAGAAGTATTATTAAACACTCATCCACATCTACCAGACAAGCCAGAAGGCTTGTTTTTCCCTCAGAAATCTCATGGTGCTGCCACAACCACAAGGGATTCTGGGTAGGTGATTCTGAGTGGTGATCTGGCTATTGCACCTCCTCCTGAGTTTTGTCTAAAGGCTGTCTTGTACAGCGGGAAATTACTTTCAAGGGATCCATGTATAAAGTGGATACAGAGGCAAAGGTGATCATTGTTAACCTTATTTACATGCAGCTACCCAGAATCCCTTGTGGTTGTGGCAGCACCATGAGATTTCTGAGGAAAAAACAAGCCATCTGGTGTCTGTAGATGTGGAAGAGTCTTCCATCATCTTTAACCACCATAACTTATGTAATGGTATTATCGTTAAGACAAAATATACCGGGTTTCATTAGATGAAAATCTAGCCGTATTAATGTCTACAATGTTAATTACAGGTTTTTCTATTTTTTTCTAAGCACAAAAAGCTATTTTTGCCATGTTGTTATTTCTTTAAGACATGATAGGCCTAGGCAATATACATGTTTAAGGAGGTTAGTAATATGGCAACAAAGTGCACTCTTTTGTGTCAGGAGGGGGGGGTGGTGTATTACTGTGGTAAAATTTACTTAGATAAACAAATTATTGAAGATTTTTAAAACATAGGGCCATTTAATATAATGGCAGATACATTCTTGCTCTCATGTCAGATTCAGAATAGCCATATGCTTACCCAACTCATGTTTATTGTAAGGACCTAGGCTGTTCTCACCTCCAACCAGCAGGTGTCACCCTCTTCTTTATCTGTTACCTCAGCCAAGACTTGGAGCATCCTGTCTGCCACTGAATTCGAGTTTCTATTAAATATTCTTCTGCCTACCAGACTTGCGCTCCTGAGAATAGATTATTGCTGTATCCCTATCCGGAGGGTTCTAAGTACTGTCAAACCAAAAGTGTTACATTTATATTCCCTTACTGCATTAATATCCTCTCGTTCTGCTGGGAGTCTGTTCCACCTTTCTGGTCCTTTGAAATAAACCTCCCTCCTGTACTTTGTTAAACCTCTTAGTAGATTATAATTTTATTGTTGATTGATTAACCATAAAAATAAAGCAACTTCAAAAAGGACATGCTAAACACAAAGTGGGTGCAACTGAGGCATGGCACCCAGGCCGATCTTTAACACATGTGATCCTGTGGTAGTAGCAGTGGTCCTGTGTGTGCAGTAAGAGGGAGAGCTGTGTGAGCTTCATAAATGGGAGAGGGAGGAGAAGGGAAGGAGAGGTGAGGGAGAAAGATAGGGTAACAGATGGAGGGAACGAGAGAGGGCGAGAGAGGGGGAATGGTGTTAAAGTGTGTGCTTTAGTGTAAGTACATGGTGTTAGAGTGCGTGTGAGTGTACAATGATTCCATGTGTGCTAGTGTATGAGGTTGAGAGAGAGCATATAGAGTGAGTGTATGGTTAGTGGCCCCTGCGAAAGGAAGGGGAAAAGTGTATGTTTGTGTAAGGATAATAGATTCAGTGTGTATATAGTAGTATGTTTTTTGTGTTAGTATGTGTGTGTTATTTATAGGGGCACCAAAGAAATACTGAACCCAGGTGCCAATAACTCTAGGCTCACCTCTGAACTTCAAAGAAAAAAACTATCAAGGCCCTATACATTTTTTACTCTATGTCCAAAATGTACCTTTCCTTCCAGATATTATACTCCGGGCCAGTATTAGTGGTAGGTGACTCTGATACCTGACTGGAGCACCTAGGCCTGGGGGACACCAGCAGTCAACCCAGAAAATGTCCCCATGGTGTAGAAGTCAGCTTTATCCCTCACACAGACACAGCAGAAGACACCACAATACACGGGGAATGGGAAGGAAAGGTTTCTGCCGACATTGGCTTCTTGTAGACGAGAGTTGTGAGTGTGTTGGGAATAAACAGGACTGGTGCCTGGAGTGTCGTTTGGTCAAAGACCGACTCTGATTAAACTAATATTACTATACTAAGTGTTGAAAAATGACGCAGCACATTCTGGTTTGACAAATTTCATTATCAAGGGAAGTTTAGGGAGAATCATTTTAGACCAACATGATGTAAGTTTTCTGAAGCCACAGAAGATACATTTTGCTGTGAAATTCAAAAGTATTATTTATTTGGTTTTAAGAGTAATACAAATATAGCATTTGTAATTTGTAGACCATGTGCCTTTTTTTTGCAAATTATATATATATTCTGCACCTAAATATTTTAATAAACAATGTTAAAAAAGAGATGTAGTTGTTCATTGTAAGATTACTTTCTTTCCTAAACCATAGAATTAATTCTATTTGCTTGATGGTAGGTTGAAAACAGTCTAAGTTCCCTTGTTATGGAAACTTTGACAAAGAGGCCAAATGATTTGTGCAAAATCCTTTAGGTTAATTGCTAGGTAAACACTTCAAACAGCATTTTAGTTAATTCAAGCGAAGAGAAAAAATACATGAGACTGGGTATTTTGCCCAATTAGCAGCATTTTGGTACACGTGCCTTGTAAGTATGTTTTTTCTGTAGACTTAGTATTTTAAAATGTATAATATTGCATCATGGATGAACATGAAATACTTTTATTCATAACAAAGATATAGCTTGCTTATGAAGTGTAACGAGAAATACTTAAACATATGAGTAGTTGGCTGTGATGGGTATTACTAATCAATCAAATGAGAACAGGGAGTCCTGTATGGATATAAGTTATGTTTATTGCGTTTAAAGCGGAACCAGTCCTAGCACTGGGCTTTAACAAGATAAAGTGTATTTTATGGTTTATGCACTCAGTCTTTTGCTTCCATGATATCTAAAATCAAAAAGACAGGAGACGATGGCACAGTACCCCCCACAGCAAAAATTACAAAGCGTAATGAGCAGAAAGGCGGGTAATATGGAGGAGGCTGAAGGTGCTGTCTTTATCCAAAATGCTTCTCAAAGAGCTCTCCATATGAATGTTCTATGGAAAGAAATCTCTTTTTGCCCCTGTAGCTCTATTGGCGACCACAGCCACGTGAAAAATGAGATGGCCTTTTAGAGTATTCATAAGTAATAATTCCATTTTAGAAAATAATATATATATTTTTTTCTAATTTGCATCCATTAATATGTTTCCTATGTACCTAATGCAGTGATGGCTGGAAAGTTTCCATGACAGCAACCCTCATAATCAGTACAAATGCTTTCAATACAAGCGTACAATTGATTTCTATTCCTTTTTTTTGTTGACATTGTACGTGTCACCGTTTATTTGATATGTATTTTAAACCTAGGTACTAGAAACATTCATTACATACAGTATATAAACATACATCTATCTCTCATTCAGCCTCTTTTTTTTTTACTCATGTCTTGTTATGAATCATGTAAAAATAAACTAATTACATTTTAATTCTTAGTTGTTTTCTTCCTTTTTTCTTTCTTTCTTTCTTCCTTCTTTCTTCCTTTCTTTCTTTCTTCCTTCCTTTCTTTCTTTCTTTCTTTCTTTCTTTCTTTCTTTAGTAGTGTTTACAGACCTGTTTTGACAAAACATAGGTGTAAATAAGGAGACAGAGAAATGGATTTGCACATTTAACATGCTATCCCACATAGCGTCCCTTAATATTTCATTTAAATCATTTGAATCTAACTAAATCTAAATCAAACTGAGCTGTGTGTCTGGATGTGGCACAGCTGCCATTATCACCAACCTTACAAAGGGAAACTAAACCAAACCATAATGATCACAACTCGTCAATACAGAAATGATTAATAATGGGAGGAATAATCATGCATATACATTTTTGTGTATGTCTCATTAGAAATCATAACAACATTACTTTGATTATACTGTCCTTTTATGTCTTTGAATTTGATATCCAGGAATCCAGCTACAAAACTGTCATCTTTCGAGTACAGTTGCCTTAGCAATGAAGGGTTCTAATCCTGCTGTTAGGAATTTCATATCTTCTGTTTGACATTGTTTTGTGACCTTGACCCAGTCAGTTACATGCTATGCATTCTTCCTTATTCTTTTTCTGTGGGTTAGTTTCGGAACCCTGGGATATCTCACTGCGTTAAAGCAGTGTATAATCAGAAAGTCCTCTTTTTCTGTGATTAAAGTAAAAATTGAGTCAAGACTTTGCTTTACTTCTGCCTATTTTTCATCAGATGAAACCCAATATATTATATTGTGTTATGAGAATTATAACCATGTCCCGACTAGAATTTATTTTGGATCTGAATCATTTCTAATCTGGGAGAACACAGACTGTAGGATGCCATGAATTTGTCAAGCTTAAAATTAATTCGGGGGATATGTCTGATGTCAAGGTTATCTCTTCGATGCTTATTTTTCAAATCATCATGTGAAATTGGAAATATGTCAGTAACTCCTTTAGGTTGTAATGTGTGATTCTCTAATGTTATATTAGGTTATTCTGCCTTATAGTTTGCTTTGCAATGCTTGCTTGGTTTTGGTTCATTCCATTTGTAAAGCAAAGTGCAATTGCGCAAATATTTTTAATTAAGATGTTGGGTAAATCCTAAATCGCATGAATTCATTGAGTAAAGAAAACATAAAGAAAAGAAAAAATGTAATAGTGACAGTTTCCAAATTATAAAAGTGTGGGGATTCAGAGGAACCAAGAACACCTAGAACTATAATTACTTCTACTGATATCCCTCCTATACAAGAAACAATTTATTTTTTAGTATTAATAGCAGGGTAGTTTTTAAAAATGTTGTTTTTTTAAGCTCTATTTATTTCCATGTGCCATGTTTTCTGTGAGCTGTATAATAGCCGTCGTATGTGTTCTAACTCTGTAATCTCAGCCCAATCTACTAGACAAACACACTGACTCCTTTAAGTCTATGGAGGAATGGACTTCAATAGCATTGCAATAAGGAATCAGCTCAGTGTTGTATTTGAGCAGGCAAAGCAACCCAAAGAAATAGAGATCCAAAAGCCACGTGTAAAGTGTAAAAAGAAATTAAATAAATAAATAAATGAATACTCCCCACGATAGCAGCTTCCAAAAAACACTCTTCCTCGAGATGTTCAGCAATACAACAAGACAACCAAGGAGCGCATATACATAAGGAGAAAACAAAAACAACGCTAATAGTGTAATATGTATGTAAAAATGAAAAACAAAAAAGGGGGGGTAAAATCCACTCACAAACTTGCTGAATAAGTCAGGCTCATCAAAGTTCAATGGTAGCAGAATTTAATATCTTCTAAAAGCTCTATAAAATAAAAAAGACCACAAATGGTGCAGCATCTAAGACAAATCCGCAGAGAGGAAGGTCATGGATACACTTACAGTTATTGCAGGCACAACTAGAATATAGTGTGCAAAAAACGCAAATTAAACGAAGTTCCAGATCCACTGAATGGGACACTCTCTCGGGATAATGTCAGCTCTCTCTCTCTTGAGAAAGCAACCCAAAACAATGGCAGCGTCCAGGTCTGTATATGAAGGCAGTATTGGAATAGAATGACATAAAACCAGGTTTTTGTCAATGCCGACCGACAATACCGTATGCAGCAGTTGATTTTATGTTAAAGAAGAAATATGGGTTTTTTTTTCCATGAGACTTGCCTTATGTTATCAGAAACTACATATTTCCTCTTACTTTAATCTTACAGTGTGATATGGCCTGAGAACAACTCAGAGACAATGCTTCATAAAAATGATTCTCCCTAGTTATGCGCTGAACATAGTAAAACATGGACCAATATAACATCTTTACAGGATCCATGACTGTTAGTTTAACAGTGTATTAAATATAACCACTTTGACATGTTTGAAGACATAAACAATCTCCCAGCACAATCACAATGTCTAATTATGTAGTTACTTTTATTGCACTGGAAATGCTTCAAGACAACTGCTACTTTTAATTAGTAAGAAGATGAAGTGTTGAATCATTGCCTGTGTTGTTTCTATCAAAGAAACCTACAGTGCTATCATACATGGTGGAAAGAAGAACTCCAAGAAATCTCTCAAGAAAAGTGTGTCTCTTGACATAATGACAAATAGCATGACGAACACATAGTAGACAGGAACAAGGCAGACCACACCAGACTAGGTTGAAAAGATGGGATTAATATACTCAATAGAATCAATATATGTACCAAAAGGGCACACAAACTAACATATACTATTGAAGCCAAGGTGCAAAAACTCAACACCTCTCTCCCCAACCAGCTACAAATATATCAAAATGAAAAGATCTGCACACCTATACCATGCAATAATCAAGACAGATCTTAATGTATATAAGTTATAGTATAAGAATGTATATCCAACATACCCACCAAAGAACCATATGAACGCAGAGATTCAAGGGCTGTCAAAGACAACGGTGATAAATGGCCTGGTAGGCAATCTGTGTGGCCTGCTAGGAGTGGTCAGGAGCAAGGAGGAAAAATTTTGTATCCTGAACTTCAGTGAAGATTCTCAATCGCTACCAAGAATACAGATCTATTAAAGTATTCAGGCATCATCTGACCTTATTGTAATTATTTGAATTCTTGCAATGCCCAATTAAGTTTGGGCTTTATTTGGTTTTGAGTGGGACACAAAGGAAGAGCGGAAGAGGACATTTTTTCTATGGAGAAATATCTGCCTAGTGTCCACTGCCTAGTTGGGTGCAAACTTCTTTCTGAAAAACATCTGTTCCTACACCAATTTTTTGAGAGCCCCCAGGGGATTCCATGAGGGTGAATGTGTTTTTTTGCTTCAAGAAGAAAATTTAACTTTTCAATCAGCTCTAATCACTATTTCTCTTACATCGTTTGGTCTCCAGTGTCTTTTTGAAGCATAAAGTCTGTTAAGTGTGAAATGTGACGATGGCAATAATTAAATGTTATGTGAAATGATAATGGCAAATATTTATTCCGTGGAGGGATTTACTTATTTTGCTTTTTTTGTCATTGAACTTACTGATATGGGACCAGAAGCTGTTGAGGTGATAATTACATGTGAATGTCTTAACAGGGAAGTCATTATGAGATACAGCAACCATCTAGTAAGTCTCCTGATGGACATAGGGGAGAAACCAGTTATTATAACGTTTGTTTTTTTTACGTTGTTGAGACATTTTCTGTGCATATGAATATGGAATTCTGAGTTGACGTAACATATATTCTCTATACACTTTCTCTAAACAAGACAATTGTTATAAACAATAGTTAATAAGGAAACTTACTAATGTTGGAGCGCATAGCTCTAGTCTTCAAGGGCCAAATGCTGAGAACGAGTAGTTAATGATTTTTGTGATGCTCAAGCCAGGATACCAAAGAATTCTGACCTGTTTATGGCCCTCGAGGACTGGAGTTGTACCGTGTAGAACAGTACACTGTAGAACTTATTACTTAGAAATGACTTTAGAGGTTTCCAAATATATCCACTAGAAGGTTTTTGATTTCTGGCTATAGGCTCCTTACTATAGAAAAGCATTCCCCAGAAAGCCACCACTATTGGAATCCAAACTGAAACACACGATGACTGACGTTGTGATGCCGCAGGAGGTTACATGAGATAAACTGGTAGGACGTGTGACGTAGACATCCTGACTCAGACCTTAATGAATTCTTGGTCTCTCTTTTTAAAGTTAGGATAGCCCTATGCCTATCCCATGCATTGAAATAATTTTATTGTGCTACTGGACTATTATACAACTTTTTTCAGTGTAGAAAGATTTTCTCCAGCTCTACGCATCATAAACAGGAAAAAACAGTCTTCCCTCGATCAAAGCTGAATTACAGATGGGTAGAGCTCATTTTTATATTAGGTTTATTTTTTTGTACATAGAAGAAAATATTCTTGCTCAAATATTATCAATAAAGGCTCTTGACAAGTTGATAATTTCCGTCTAAAATATGGTAAATGTGAACTTGTGATTTAACTGTGGTTTTAAAATAATGTTAGCCAACTTAAAAACTTAGCAGCAGTACCAAATATGAAAACACATTCCCTGCACGTTGAATGTACAGCGCTAATGAAAATAACAACCTCCCCACTACCGTAAATGTTAATTATCATGAAGTTTTTAACATTGCTCTGCTTTGTAGAGTAAACGTTAATGTAAAAATGTGTTAAAATGAGCCGAATGGTCAAATGATAGGAAATGATAGGAAAGGCTAGTTCTTAGATGACAGCAAGGGGGATTAAAATAATTGGGCCAGAAATGTACTTATTTATCAGAAAACTTTATTTATTTATTGTTTTCTTCCACACATATGCATACATTTGTGTTTTCTACATGTTTTTTCATTTCACTCATTCTATAGAATTTTTTTTTATCATTGTCAGTAATAATGTGTATTTGAATTTCAGCCATTCAAGGAGAAAAATTTTAGTATTATGGAACAGTCGTTTGGTTTAAACAGCATCTGAGGCACGGAAAGGTTATATAAATATCCAGTAACATTCTGTGCAAACAACGTTCCAGTCTTTTTAATAGGATTTTAATATGATAAATGTAATGTATAACCTATATAACGTATGGCAAGTCATAAGGTATGATGAATATACTGGCATTTTAAAGCAAAACATTTGACTTAGGAATGAAAATATTATAGAAAATTAACTTTTCCCATAATGTGTGCTATCATTTAGAACAAGTCCTGAATACCTCTGTCCATGTTAGTAAATTACCTATTTTTATCTAAACCGTTACTATCCATTTCCTTATTCTACCCATTTACCATATAAATACTGCACAGACAATCTGTCAGGCTTCCAGGCCTGCTCCACGAGGCTCCCTACGTGCTGTTCCCCCTACAACCTCCGACGCACTCCACGCTGCCGCTCCATCGCGGGGTATAGGCCACGTCCCCAGCCTCCAGTTCCCCCACCACATCCGCCGCACTCTACATTGCCGCTCCATCGCGGGGTAAGCTGCGTCCCCGGCCTCCAGTTCCCCCTACAACCTCTGACAGCCCATATAAAAACCCTGCACACCCTTCATTAGGTGCTTAGTTATTCAGCTTACTAGCTGGCTTTGCTCTGCTCAGACCCTATTGCCTTCTGTGATCATTCTAAGCTGTTTGATAGACTTCCCGGCACCCGACTTTGGCATTGTTTACTGGACTTTGTGTATCTCTCCTATCCTGACCCGGCTTGTTACCCTTTGTTGCACCATTGGCTCTTATCCTGATTTGCCTCCCCAGACTTCGCTTTAGCCTTTGGCCCTTACCGTTTGGACCACGAATACCTTGGCCTCCTACTTCTCCACCCTGCTCTATGCTCCCAGCATGCCCTGACACAAGCTCTTTTTTTTTACTTATAGAAAATGAATTAACTCATGAAACAGAACAAGTCAAACCAGACATGGATTATTTTTATAGACAATATGGAGTTGGGCTAAGCTATGGTTTAAGAGATGAGCAATGGGCCGAGATACACGAAGGTGCTTTTGAGACTGGGCATAGTCTGCTGGATAATAATGACTTGGGGCTACCTGCTTGAACTTATAAGGATTTTTTATTTTATGGGCATCTCCCATCTCCAAGTGCACCCTCCTTTGTAAAGGGAGGACCAAAAGGACAAGCCTAGCCAAGTATACCAGTAATCATGAAAAAATAAAAATTGTCCCCACTGTGCAGTCCTGTACTAAACACATTCTCAAAAACGGACTGTGTAGATACCAATTCCAATTTGTAAATTACCCAGTTAGAGGGTGAATGCAGACATATTTAGAATTGCAAAGCAGTCCAATCTGTATTTGTTACCTGCCCTCCATTCCCCTCATCTCCATCCCATTATCAAGCTTATTTCTATGGAAGATGTAAGTGGTTTCATCCAGGTACCACAGCATTGTTTTTTCCGGGAGTTTATTTAATGCTTTAATAGTATTCTAAACTATTTCGGGCTCTTCAGTCTTAAATATGGGTGCTAGTGTTCATCTCTGCATGTACAGAATCTGTCAAAACTTTTCCCGGCTGCTAC
The DNA here is from genome assembly GCA_009364415.1 of Spea multiplicata. Taxonomy (NCBI): domain Eukaryota; kingdom Metazoa; phylum Chordata; class Amphibia; order Anura; family Pelobatidae; genus Spea; species Spea multiplicata. The sequence continues at coordinate 84,338 of VKOC01017534.1, read as the reverse complement.
TCCAATGTTGGCAACAAGATGGCCATCTTGAGTATTCGGCTAGATTTTCAGAACTCTATTAAGTAGATGTTGCAACTAGCTGGCCGCGGTAGAATTAGCAAGCATGTGACTCTCTTGGGAATTTTGTGTTTGACTGCGCCAGGCAACATTAGTTCTTAAAATAACTATCTTTTGTGATAACGGAGATTAGCTAGGCTGTTCTATTTTTTCAAACAGCTACTGAGAAGTATGAAGAATTTGGATAACTTTCCTACTTATCTTTTGCTTCAGCCTTTCCTACTTCCTTACTTATATTACCTTACCCCTAGCCTCTTACCTTGAATATTGTCATAAAGGGTTAAATGTGTCAATTAGAAGCACGTATGAATGATTATCAATTTGGTTATCATGACCTTTACAATTTTTAATATGGAAGTGTAATTATCTGTTAATAGATTGAAGGAAATAGTTGTTTATATACGTACATTTTTATTGAAAGTTATGTCATATTACACTTACAGTCATATACATACAGTGCCGTGACCTTCATCAGGTTTCTTTTGTTGAAAAATAAAATAAAAGGTAATAAAGGTTGAAAGGCAGGAAATAAAACATGTATTCTTCTTGGCTTATTTATAAGGTGATTGTGTTTTCGTGTTTAAAACAATACTTCGTTGATTGACTTGAATAAAGTGTCTGTCTGTCAGTGTCTGTCTGTCAGTGTCTGTCTATTGAAAATCCCCAATACCAGTCATTTTGAAAAGAAAAAAAACTGTAGTGTAACATTTGTCATACGTTATTAACACTTGATGTCAATAGGCAACAATCAGTCAAGTCAATCTGAATTCAAAATAGCTCATGCCGCTATCCCCAAAATATCCAAACCAGATGACTCTGCTTGTTAAGAGGCCATACAAAATGTTACGTATGGCTATACATTGTCTAGACACTATTTTAAAATACACAAAGTGGTACAAATACTGTCTGAGAAATATTTTATGCTTGTGAAAATGTTCATGTTCTTTTAAAAAGGCTGAAAATTCAAGTTTTAAAAATAAAAGTAACATTTGGAGCATTTTTACTAATGATTATAAATATCAGTAATAAACTATTTTAATATATTTCCAAAAAGGGGCATACCAAGTGCAACAGCCGTAAGCAAATCAGCATAACTTCCTTCTTACAACAAATTAGAATCAATTAACAAAAGGCGATACATGTACCTAGTGTGACCCTCAAATAAAAAAAAAAATAATAACCTGGAAAAGGGTCAAATGTTGAAATGTTGATTGGCAGGTAGAACTTATGTGTCTTTATATATATATATATAGTGTAGTGGTCCAATATTCTAGTCACTTGGAACTTTAAACTTCTAGCACTAGACGAATGATAAGCGGCCTTTTGGCTAAGATGAGTGGCTATGAGAGAGGCTTAGTCCTCTGGCCTTAAGGCTGGGAATAGCGACAGAGAGCCCCGGTGTGTTATAGCGGCCCTCGCATGGATCCACTGGGGCACTCGGCTCTGTGATGGGTGTGTGGGGGCACACTTTTTTATCACTTTGCACGGGTGGGTAAACACGTTGTATTCACCTTGGATACCCTCATGATGTACTTTTCAAATACCCACTCTTAAATTGCCCAGGCCTATGGCTGGTGGTGGAGGGTGAATTTGGCCATTGGCTGGGGCCTGTGATACTCTCACTGGCACTTATTTGGCACCGACGCTTTTCTGTTTTTTCGGATTTCAGAGTATGTATGATTTTAGGTTTTGGATGAGTTAAGCACCATTGGGTCGCCTGAAGCTACGTTGAAGCTGAGCCCCAGAAGACTCAGTCCAGGTTTGGTGGGGGAGTGTTGTGTGCTTTCTGGCCCCCACTCCGCCTTTGAAGACTTTTCATTCAGAAGTAGGTGAAGACCTCTCGAAGAAATCCTAGAAGATCTGGCCCACCCAAGGCTTCTGCCTGGGTGGGTAGGAAGGAGCTGCATATCCCTTCGGGGAGTGCAGCCACAGAAGATAAAGTTTGAGGACTCGGCTCCACTGTGGCTTCGGCAGTTTGGATCACCTTCTTCGCTTTGATTTGTGCACCGTTGTAGAAGACGGAAGAACATGACCTCGGGCTCTCTTTATCTAAAAAAAAAAAAGGTAATATTTCAAACAATACTGCTCATCTGTTAAGGGGTATAAAGGGATGCCTGTTGGCTGTAGGCCCCTACAGTAGGCCATGACAGCTGCCTCTGCTAACCTGCATTCAAAATGGCCTGGTAGTTCTTAAATAGTTTCTACATTAGTTACATGTCAGATTACAATAAGAACCATCCTTCTTATGCATTTTCATTAATGCAGAATCAGCAGAATACTATGAACTGTCACGATTAACTCAGTTATTTTGTATGGAAGAATCTCTTTTAAATGTAAAATTGTGTGGAATTATAGCTACATGTGATACATTATATTACATGTCCAAGCCTCATCATATTGACATTCTGTCATGATTAAATATGCATGCACGTTTGCAGCCATCCAAACATGCTTAAGAGGTTTTCCATCAACAATTTTCCATTCTTACACTGCCACTGACATTGGAAAGACTGATCACTCATCATTTCAATCTAAAACTCTAATGCTTACTGGAGATCCTGGAGATGTTCCATCTCAATTAGCCCAATATATAGTCCAATTCTGGCAAGATTAAGAAAAAGCAACATTAGAATATGTTGGTTCTGTTATACAACGGATTGTTGCGTGAACAATGTGTATGAAAACCACTCAGTCTCTCCATCACCAATAAACATATCTAAAATATAATGGCAATAGGAAGAACATTTTGCCAAATTAAGGTCTACAGGTACATTCTCGTCAAGTCCAAACAATGTTGTGTTATAAGGTGTGTCAAGTCTTAATTGTGGCTTGATGAAATTACACGTTTGTTGTGAATGTATTGTTGTAATAAGCCTCAATAAAAAAAACTGTTCTGTTTTCAGAAGATTTAGAATCAATAGAAGACATAATTTGATTTGCGTATTTCTTAGGGCAGATTACGGATGAGTTATTACATATATTTATAATGCTTTATTGTAACCATTATTCTGTAGCATTATTTGTAGCATTATTCTGTATCAATCTCAGAGTAGTGTCCATGCACATAGCAGTAACATTTTAGTGATGGGTTCTCGTTGTTCCATGAAACATTAATGCATTAGGACTTGTACCATAGACGTTGGGAAAGATGCCATATCAATGTCATTCTAGATTACAAAGCCATGAAATAAACTCAAATGTGGTATGGCTTTGTCCTAAGATAACATTTTTCTGATAATCAGAAAGGCGTGGGTACAGCTGTTAACCTTGAGGAGACAATATACTTTTCCGGCAGTGGGAAGACAACCTGCTGCTATTAACGGAGTAGAAAGAATTAACATAGCAGGGGGCGGCTGAACCATTTTTTGTTTCTTGTATGTCCTCAGGCAACTTCATTGCAATTGTGACCAGTACAGTAAGAAACAAAAGGCTTTTGTGCATTTAGATTTTGATAGGAATAAATCGATAGTCTTATTTTTTTTACAAAAGTGAGAAATACAGGTTATACGTTACAATCACTACAATCTGAAATATACTAGGAGTCAGAATGCTAGCTTTGTCCTGGACCTTTTGGGCTTGGAACCTGACTACCTCGCAACTGGAGAAGTCTTCTCAAGTGCAACCTTCTTCTCTACCTTTTCTCTCTCATCTTCAGCTAGTGCGTCTATGTGGCTACAGATCCAAACCTAAACCAAGTTGCTAAAGAACTGAGGAGGCAAGGGGCTCCTTCCTGAGGTTTTTCCTATAATGTCAATCAAGTACATGTAGTAGGGGGGACCTGATATTTGCCCCTGCCCCATAGTTCTCATAGGTGCTAGAAATAGGGCCAACCATTCTGGAAGTCTGCACTCAAAAAGATGGTGTAGCTTGTCATAAAAAATAAAAATTATTATATCAGAATGTATTATATGTACTATAAGAAATGGCATAGCTACACCCTCCATGGATAATTAATACTACACTGATGCCCAGTTTATATTATTTTCAACATTTTTTGCATAGAGGTATGTGTATCTGCAGTGGATTCAGATTTGGGAATGTTTACATAGAGTCAAGCTATTGTTTGTAGACATGAGAGAAGACTTATATAGGTTTCATTAGGGTACAAAAAGAGACAGAGTGCAATGCATAATTAATGAAGAACAGTCCAAGAAAATATAATTATAGCCAAACTGACTTTGAGAGTGGGCTGCAATGAAATGAGTTTAGCAACAAAAACATATATCCCCTGGGCTTAATTCAATGACTAGTCTAAATGTTAATTGGTGTTAATGGTGGTTAAAAATGCATGGTTGTGATTTAAAGTCTTGAAACAAAATAGGAATAAAAACCTTTAGTCGCTAGAAAACATATTCTATTAAGAGATTCAATGTGGTGCACAGAGTATTAGAGCAACTTATAATGATATATTTTTTTGTGCATATTCCAGACCAAACTTTGTCTAGAATCCGCAAGACACATTTAAAGAAATGTAACGTACCAAAGAAAGCAGAAATAAACATCTTGCACATGTGTAGAACGGCAAAAACCAGGACACAATGGAGAAGGTAACCCTTTGAATGCATTCCAGTTTATGGATTCTTCCATTAATGGAAACCACATTACTATGCTAATTATGGTAAATATATGACATGAAATTGGAGTTACATAAATGTATTACTATATCACAGTCACTACCATAGTAATGTCTTCTTACTCAATCACATATTTTTCTTATTTATTTAATATTTCATTAGTTTTCCGATATTATTATATATATATATATATAATATATATATATATATATATATATATAGCAACTCATAAGGGACAAGGACAGAGCCTGTGAAAGAAGATAAAAGGAATTAAACCAAGTTTCGATATGATCAAATTGTAGTCAAGTCTAGTACTAGTCAAGTTTTACTCCTACTGTACATAAATAGTCCTAATGCTTTTCACTGGAAGTCTAAAGGGTTAACTACCGTGTCTTAGGCTCTTAAAATCCGCTCAACATTAGGGTAATGTGTAAATACTAACTAGGGACCTCGCAATCGCATTCTAAAAGAGCTACGGTGGTGAAGGACTAACAGGATGAGCTAGGAGCTACTAACTTCCCATATTTTCAGTTCTATCCCAATATTTGCTGCATAATTATAGTGTTATTTTTTCTACAATTGCACTGTAAAGGTTGATAAATATTATCAGCTCCGAAAGTAAAACAAATATCTTCATTTAACACAAGGTTAAACAGAAATCAAAACAAACTTCAGCAACTGGCTGTACCACATTGGATGTAATGAGCTTCTGCCATGGCAACAACCTGTGATAACATCAATTATAAGCTTCTCTCGGAAGCACAGTTTTTTTTAACATAGAATCAGTTCAATCTGCTCTTAGGGGGTAGGCTTGCTAAATTACTGTTTGCTCTTTTTATTTGTGCCCAGAAATCTGGATTTTAGATGGGTCATTGAATAAAGCCGTCTGATTCACCAATTTCAAACCAGGAGGACCAGCCCAGGTTCCCATTCTATTCTCGAGAGATATATGCTAGGCAGTCTAGGGGCAGTGGATCATAGGAAATGTATATACCTCCACTGGTTAGATCAACTACTGCTGCTTTATTGTGAAGTTAAAAATGATTTCTCCAACAAAGTTTAAAAAAAAGACGGTTTGGAGTATTTTTCTTTTCCTGTGAAGGTAGTAAAAAACTGGAATTGCAAAATAAAGTAATATCAGCAAAAACATAACTTTTAAGCTTGGACAAAAAGAAAGATATCTGCAAATAAATGGAAAAGCAGTGTGGAGGAGTACCAGAGAAACTTTTGCAATTAGATTAGGTGTAGAGATTTTATGGAGAGAAATATTTCACTCCCGAGAGCGGTGCTTTTGAAGATGAGCATGAAGAACAAGAGGTTCAACTATTAAATAATACTGACATTTTTTCCAAGTGTTCCCTGGCTTTTAAAGAGGAAACAAGTACATTTGTATGTACTTTTTTTAAAAAGAAGTACCTGCCATTAACCTGATATATCCCTTTTCAAGTATCTCGGCCAGGTATAGGCTGCCCTGCAAATTGGTGTCAAAAATATCTCAATGTTACAGCTTAGATAGTTGAGGTCATCTCTGAATGATGACTATTTGGAAAGGATTCAAGATGGTTCCTAGTATATTATACAGACACCAGAGTTATCATATATATTTATAAAAAAACATGTAAAAACTGTATTTAACAGATTCTAGCTGGCGAAAATAACATTTCATGTGTGTAATGTGTTTTAGGTTTTCTAAATTCGTATTTATAGTATTTAGCCATTAGCTTAAAGGATATTGAGGTAAACTAGGCTAAAACCTAGAAGCCACATATTGTCAGCAACCATGGAAAGGCCCTTCTATCTACGACCCCTAGGTAGAGACTAGGCAATCCCCCCCCCCGTCGCTAAAAAAAAAAAGTTTTGTTCTTGCTTACGCAAGATTTCTCATTCCGTTCACAAAAAAAGGAAATATTGTCTTTGCATATACTTGCTGAAAAAAGGATGCACCCTCATGCCAGGCAGCTTCAATCACATGTGGTAAATTAGACATTATAAATTCATAAAAGCAGTTCTCAGCAATGTTAACATCTTTTATTCCTTGATGGACCCTCCTGAAAGTCAGATAAATTGTTGGCTTGTGCTGCTGCTGTGAAAAATTCAGCTGGATCTATTTTCATTCTGCCCTAAGGCATTCCACGAGGAAGTACTCTGACATTTCAATGTGTGGTATATCCCTTATATCCCTTGTAAGGACTGCCGTGCATCATGACTAGAGTCTGCAATGTCGAACACGGAGGATACCTTGCTCCAAAGAACATTATAATTATATTATTATAAGTGGAGCATTCATACTGGATTAAAGGCAAGGAGTTAGCCCCTTGCCAGACTGCCATTTTGAAGACATATTTAATATGATGCAACAGTTCCTTTTAAGTGGATTTCACATGTTTTTGCTACAGAAACATTTTATTCCAGATCCACAAGACCTGTGAAAAAGTGGACAAATTGGTATCCAAGGTATACTCCCAATTGCAGTGCGACAACACAGTAGCAGCAGACTCTCCAGCAGCAGAAACTGAGCGGTTTTGCAAGGATATATGGGAGAAAGAAAAAAACATAATTTCAATGCAAAGTAGCTGTAGGACCTGAGAGCTGAGAGCAGACATCCAACAGCAAGTCAAAAACATGAAGAGTTGGAAAGCACCTGGCCCAGACATGGTCCACACCTACTGGCTAAAGAAACTGACAGTGGTACATGAACGCCAAGCAGCACAAATGACCACCTACTAACAACAGGCTCCCACCCACACTGGCTAACACAAGGAAGAACAGTGCTGATCATGAAAGACCATGGTAAGGTCACAACACCCTCCAACTACTGGCCAATAACCTGACCCCCCATGAAAAGTCCTATCAGGCATCATAGCCACCAAGCTACAGGACCACATGGGCCAATACATGAGCACAACTCAGAAGGGCATTGGAAACAATACCAGAGGCTCCAAGCACCAGTTGCTCATAGACAGAGCAGACGCCCAAGACTCAAATTCTAGACAGACCAACCTGAGCACAGCCTGGATTGACTACAGGAAAGCCTACGATTCAATGCCACACACATGGATCTGCCTGGAGTAATACAGAGCCAACAGGACACAAAGGACCTTCCTCAAGAGCTCAATGAGAGTCTGGAAGACAACATTGGAAGCCAACTCAAAACAGCTAGCATCTAGTACTGCATATACTACGGTGATGCATTGTCCCCGATACTGTTCTGCATAGGCTTGAACCCCCTCAGTCAGCAAATCACAAGGACTCTATACGGCTACAAGTTCAAGAGTGGAACTACTATAAGCCACCTCCTCTACATGGATGACATCAAGCTGTACGCCAAGAGCAAACAAGACATCGACTCGCTGATCCACCGGACTCTGATTTACAGTAAAGACATTGGGATGTCATTCGGACTGGAGAAGTGTATATTTTTTGAAATTTTAATTGTATACTTTAGACTGGCTAAATAATTCATAATTCTGGGACAGTTCTTGAATGTGCTTTTAAGGAATTATTGAGTGTTTAAAATAGAGCTATAACTACAGCCATTTCTACCTTCTTCAGACCCTATAATAATAAAGTAAGTTTTCCTTGGCCCAAATACCCAGTTGTCTTGACCAGACATCTTTTAAATTAGTGTTGCAAATATATATTAGAACTTTCACGGTTCAGAGATTTTTCCATTTAGTATCTCTTTAAGACGGTGTCCACAATGATAATCCTTTCAAACAGTCACTTAACTTTGGCATATGAATTTGCATGATGGTCTTCACCTAAAATCAGATTATAGAGACATCCAATTAAAAGTAACATTTGTGAAGGAAAAGCTAATTTAGCGTTACAATACAGTATGCTAATCCAGTGCAGCACATATTGATAATTCTGGTCAGTCGGAAGTGGAAAGGACTGTGGAGGTTTTGGCAAAATAGAATGGATTACACATTCTCTGGAGTGATTAATATGCTAAAACCAATAAAAAAAGAAAAAAAAAGTCTATTAAGCAGCAATAGTGCAGGAGTCGAAGTAAGGGTCTTACCAAAAAATATCAATATTACATAAATTAAATGTCTGGATGGTACAGGCATGATGCGAAATCAGGACATTTGACTCTTTAGTAGAGATTGATATCTTCTATTAGAGCAACATACAAACAGATGGTGATGAAGCTAACCTGGCACTTTAAAGCCAAGTTTTTATTCTCACGTAGCGTGTGGCTCGGTACATGAAGCCACATTTGCTCAGCGTGCTAGATGGTCACTTTGTGCCTGGCATCACATAAGTGTTTAAGACCTCAGATTCCATCGAAAGATGAGACCTCAAAAGCTTATGTGACATTTTTTTATGTTTGCTCATTAAAAGTTATGAAATTGAACTAAAAACGCCTTTAATAATGCCTAGGATGTCAACACTTAATGCTGTAACACTTTAAAGGCAGCTTTAAATAGAAAAACCCTAGTACTGCTAAATAACCAACAAATTTGGCGTTGTAAAATTTTGCCTTGTTCATATAATATAATTGTCATGTAATTGTGTGTGTTATTTATGAAATATATTTTGAATGCACTACATTATTCGATGATTTATTATGGTTCCCACCCAGGGCTAAAAGTTGCCCTTTGTGATGAGCCATCCGTAATTACACTATTTATTTGCTTGTACCAACTGGAGAAGCTGATACAAGAATGTTATTTTTTTCACCTAATGTTTTATGGGATTTGTATTGCCATGTAAAATAAACTTAACCCCTTATTGACAAAGCCCGTACATATACGGGCTCAAAATGCATTGTTTTCAATGAGATTAGGGACCGCCCAATTGTCCTTTTAAGGAGTAAAAAAATAATCATGTATATTATATATATATATATATATATATATATATATATATAATGCTATTTAAGAATTCTGTTGGGATATGTTGATCAAAAGTAATTTTGACGTTGTTTTAATCAACACATAGTGTCTGTCCAACAGCTCAAAACGGAATATTATATTGTGAAACAGGAAGCAATTAGCACGCTATCACCTTTCAAAGCTTACTGCCTGGATATCTTCATTAGCACATTCTGCACGCATCTAACACCTCCTGAGCAAAGGGGACATTTGTTAGATAAGAAAATGACTGCCATTGTTGGAACAGGGCATATTGCTTATCAATTAATAGAGAGGACTAAAGTGAATTAATGGTAGCGATATCTTCTTTTCTTTAAGAAACAAAATTATATATATATATATATATATATATATATATATATATATATATATATATATAGTACATTCACTAATTGGTATTCAAAAACAGTTACATAGGGCATTTGAAAAAGTTACATTTATGGAACATACTCAAAGTGTAAACATTTTTTAGAACAATTTCACTTTAGTACCTGGTTCCTATCTTACAAGACATCTGTTGAACAAACAGCAAGAATCATATAACTTATGTCTATCTGTCTGTCTATCTATCTATCTATCTATCTATCTATCTATCTATCTATCAGGAAAGGTAACAAAGAGTGAATAACAGCTTTAATGAAAGCAATTATTCCACTTGAGTTGATTTTGTTATTAGGTCATTCAAGAAATTAACTAACAACTTGAAGAGTCATTTCTGAGCATCATTACACCCAAGCAGAATTCTTATGAGGGTCCTTGGATTGTTGTTTGTATCGAGGGACTTTTGGTAGTGAAGTCAATGAGCTAAAACCGCAATTCTCCTACAAACTCATCTTGCTCCAGTGAATAAACCCCAAAATCTTTAATTATGTATGGGAGGAATTGCCTTTTGTTCTCCTTAACAGACCTTTAAGCGGTTGCAGTCTTAACTGATTCTAGCCAGCAATTTCTGTTGGCTGCTTGAAGTAAAAGTAGCATATAAAAATGCCAAAAGCCTGGTTTCATCTCATAAATGTCCATTGTATGAGGACCTGGAGGCAGCCAAATGTCGTGATCCATGTGACATTTCCCATGCCCAGTCACCACACTGAGTTGATTCTTTATGGCAACAAAGTCAGTTTCTCCATTGACTTTTACTAGTCAGAGTGTTGGACTGGATGATTAAGACTGAGTCATTCTATTGTTTACCGCAGGCAGTATGAAAAGCCATACAAATGGCTTATATGTAGCTGCCTGAAAACATTATGCAAAAACTACAATCATTAAAAAAAAAACCACCAAAAATTCCAAGATGATACAGAGAGTAGGTGCATTCAGCATATTTAAAAGAAACTTATTATTACGTATATTCTTGCTTTCTCTGCTTTGCTGTATAAACCCTGGAGAGCTGATGAACAGAAAATACCAAGAAGTCTGATACCTGACCACATGCTACGTGAGCATAAAAGTGCCAGGGCTACCCCATCATTACATGCCCAGCAGGTTACTATGAGATTTAATATAAATATAAGATATAAATACGGGTTTATAGGAGATTTATGGTTTTAGCTCCTACACTTTACCATTGATTATGAATGGTCCAGACTGGTAGGTTCCTCCAGCACAGGCTTACCCTGTATAATGCACAATACTATGTGTGAAGAGACTGATGAAATCATGCTCATTCAACATACCTTATACAGAACCTCCTAACTCTTAATGCACCAGAAGCTCACTGGGGTTGGACCTTATAATGTACAGTGACGCAAAGAAGGTGAAACTCACCCTACCCTCAAACTGTCAACTTTCGCTTTAGAGAATAAATCCCATGAATTTCCCAAACCCCTGAGATGCATTCGCCCCTTATAAGAATGATTTATATGTGCGGCCTTTTTTCTTATTTCTATTTTAAGACACAGATAAAGTGTAGACGACTAGTGAACACATGTACAAAATAGCATGACCTATACTAAAATTATATTATAGTGTATAGTTTTTTCATAATAAAAAAATATAGACGTTTTGGAAACTGAAAACCCCCTACGAAGGCCTTGCAAATCCTGTATTCAAGAATAAAAACCTCAATCTTTATAAATACTGCAAATGGAAGAAGTAGACACTTCCTGAGCATAGGTTCCCTTAAATAACCTAATTTAACTTTGTATGAAAAAATATTTAAAAAGTACATGTTTTTGAAATAGATATCCCCTTTTCATGCCCTAGTTTATAAAGCAGATCTAATCCTCTCAATTTAGAGAGAATATTGTTGAATACGCCACGCTTCTTTTGCAAACCCTTTCACTAACATTAATAATGGCACTAATGTATTTGGCTTAACGATTATTTGCAGAACACAAAATTATATTTGTGTTTCTTTCACCAGAAACGCAGCTGGGCTCTTCAATTCCAAGACCATGCTTTTCCTGTCTCTTCAGGGCCAACTTGGCACAGATGATATTATTTGAGCAAACACATCAATCTCTGAATAGTTCACAGGCAAATCGTGAGTAGTCTCTTTTCACAAAGTCTGCAAAATAGCTCAGACTATAATTGTATTCGTGTCAAAGAAAGAGTTTTAGTAAAATTAATCACTTTACTTCACATTTGTTGTTTTATGTGGAAAATAGAAAGATGTTTCAGAGAATATGACAATGTAATTCAGCTCAGCAACCGTAATATCTCACACAACATCTCCCTGGGCTGTACAGTGTCACACTATATAATGAGACGAGTCATGCTGTATAACCATCTGTGTCTGGCTTGCTATATAATGATAGGAGCTATGCTGTACCACAGTCTGTGTCTAGCTCACTATATTTTGATAGTCTACGTTATATGTTTTCTCTCAATGCACACATACATCTCTGATGAAATGGCCAACTGCACAAAAAACTTGCTTAGAAGGTGGCCTTACGTTAAGCTGCTTATTTGACCACTGAGAATCAATCCCTTTATATGCAGTATATTGATAATGTACATATATTAAGCTATATTGAGGATTAATGATCCCAGGAACTGTAGAGTTTACTTGGCCATCTCTGCTGGTTCTAAGTATCCAGATATACAAGACGCAGGCAATCAGATAAGCCAGATTTATTTTTATTAATTATTATATTATTATTATTATATTATTAATTATTAAAAGTGTCCATTAATTTAGTCTATGTTGTTAAAGCAATAAGTCTTATTCCCTTTGCAAAAAGGCATGACACAAAAATCCTGGAGCTTCCAACAAGCTGTTTCAACCCCCCCCCCCCCCCCATTTTGTATCTTTTGTATCTTTTGTATCTTTTGGTATCTAAAAGGCTTATGGTGTTGTTCTACTATAGAGCCTTTTAGATGCAAAATAGTGTAGACTAATATGTATTAATAACTCTATATCGGTGCACATTAGAAAATACAGAGGGCAACCTTTTTTTGCAGCAGAGGGGCTGCCACCCCCAAGAGCTGGCATTATACACCGCCAGTTAAATTAAGAAGCAAATGTAAACTGCCAGTTTTGCACAAAACTAAGTGCATTAAATAACAAACCCCCTCTGCAAGTCTGGGAATAAAATGATTTTAAGAGTCTTTAGCAGGAGATGTCATTAATGCCAATTTCAAAGGGCCCATTTGTATTAAGAAACTTTTGGGACCCCTAAGACCGTAGGGGTTGTAGAGGGCTACGCTGCATCCCTGATTCTACTCATTATTTTTTTTTAGTCCTTTTTCATTCATTGATCTGTATTTGTTTCAAGTTCCCGGACTTGTTCCTGTCCAATACAACCTTTACCCTTATGTACAATTCTTATTTTTATTAATGTGTATGTGCCCTTATTCACAAGAAACTTTATTAAACGCAGCTTTGTGCTTCTACGAAATAGGAAACAAACAATCAGTTACAAAGAACAAACACTATCTAATGATCTGGAAGGATCATTTAAATTCATTAATTATTTTCGACATTTTACAGGTCACTACTCACTACACCTCTTCTCTCCATCACTACAACCACTAATAACTTTGCAGGTCACGACTTTACTTTACTTTTACTCAAAGATATTTTGGCAACACGTATTAAAAGTAGATACTTTGTTGATTGCAAACTGTGGGAAACATTGCCCTCCCAACCCTGTATGTGAATCTGTCGCTACAAGTAAAGATTGTTTAAAAAACATTACATTTATTGTTCTTAGTGACATGCAGCACCATATTCTGACCAAGGCAGGCTAGTCCTAGACCCAGGGCCGTAGGTCACGCTGAGGGGCAGCAGCCCCTGTGCCACAGATCTGGGTACAGATCACCCACTTAGGAGATTGGGCTCCCTGGTGCACATCTGTCCAGTAGGCCATTTGGAGAGATCGGAGATCCTGTAACATGTAACAGTATGGAGATCTGTGTGGCACTAGAAAGTGGAGGATTCCGGCAGGTCGTGGGCAAATGCAGCACACTGCAGCATGGCCTATCCAGCCGACAGCCACACTTATGTCATCACGTGGCCGCTGGCCTTAAAGTGCCAGAGCTGCCCCGTCATCATCAGTCTGGTCCTGGTCATGGGGCCCTGCCTGGGTCAAGCCTAGGACATACATGTTGTAAAAATGTATCATAGAACTGGTGAAACTGTTCATTTGCTTTCGTTTTTTGTCCCACATAGAAAAAATAGGTTACATAAGCTTGTGGGACCTCAGACGTCTCTTCTTCAGACTAAATTGTTTTACATGAACATATAAATTCTTATGCAGGCACGTTACCCAGACGTTACTATTCACTGAACATAAATACAGTCTGTGTGAATTAATTTGAATGGAACTCAGGGGAGCTTTTTAAAGGGCGAAATTATAACAAGCCAAAAAAAAGGGGTTTTATAGAATATAATTGACATTAATGATATCCCATGATAGGATCTTACCATTCTCAATTGTATTTTATTAAATACCACCTGAATTATGTAATAAACCAAAAATACCTCAATTTAATTAGCTAAGAGCTACTTTGTCCAATCCTTTTGTACAATTAGCTATGTGACTGTGCCGACAATATTTTATTGAAAGATTTTCAGTTGACCAAATCTGACGGACACTTCCATATGGGATTTATGCAGCTCATTTTAAATTATTTAATACTAAAATAGTTCCAGCTGTTTAAATTCTGTTTAAATTCTATTATTTAGCTTCAAAGTAAAAAAATAAAAATAAAATAAAGTCCATAAAGTTTGAATTTTCCCAATCTCCTGTATGGTGTTCCAATAAAACAGAGCTAATTTTCTGAAGCAAAGTGTAGCAGGCCACCCGATTATTTTTGCAAGTCGTGCCAGGTTGTCTTTAGGAGGAATCAGGTTGTAAATCTGGAATAACACCGCTGCAAATTTAACGCTACAAATGAAAGCATCCAAAAGCTATAACAACGCAAAAGCCAGTTTTCTTTCCCATGAGGGAAATATTTGAAAAATAAATTCAGTTCACGTCTATTAAAAAAAACATTGTCGCTAAAATATAGCTGTAGACCCAGCAGAAAAAGGCTATACTATGTTCACTTGATCTTTGTCTTCCATCAATTACAACCATTATGTTTGTACTATGGATGTTTAAATTCCCACACCGCATTAACTCCTACCAAGGAAATAAGGAAGCTGTTCCCCTTATCCTGTAATATTTTCTCAGATTAGGCTTTATTTAAAAAAAAAAAAAAAACGTGTCAAATCAACACACAAACTAACACTCAAGCTATGTAAGGGCTCCACCTGCCAATCATTATCATCAGATGTCTTATATTTTTATTATTACTTCTATTATTTTATTTATGTAGTGCTACAAATGTGCACATCACTTCTTATAGTACAGTGGATATAAGAAGTCTACACACCCCTGTTAAAATGCCGGGTTCTCATGATGTTAAAGAATGAGACAAAGATAACTAATGTCAGAACTTTTTCCACCTTTTTTGGGTAGGAGTCTATTAGTATGGCACATCTTGACGTGGCGATATTTGTCCACTCTTCTTTGCAAAAGTGCTCCAAGTCTGTCAGATTGTGAGGACATCTCCTGTGCACAGCTCTCTTCAGATCACCCCACAGATGTTCAATTGGATTTAGGTCTGGGCTCTGGCTGGGCCATTCCAAAACATTAATCTTCTTCTGCTGAAGCCATGCTTTTGTGGATTTGGATGTGTGCTTTGGGTCGTTGTCGTGTTGAAAGGTGAACTTCAGCTTCAGCTTCCTAACGGACGCCTGAAGGAAGGTTTTGTGCTAAAATGGCCTGGTATTTGGAACTGTTCATAATTCCCTCCACCCTGACTAAGGCCCTGGTTCCAGCCCCAAAGCATGATGCTGCCACCACCATGCTTCACTGTATGCACGGTGTTCTTTGGGTGATGTGCAGTGTTGTTTTTGAGCCAAACATACCTTTTGGAATTATGACCAAAAAGTTCAACCTCGGTTTCATCAGACCATAACACATTTTCCCATGTGCTTTTGGGGACTTGATGTTTGTTTTTGCAAACTTCAGCGGGGCCTGGATGGTTTTCTTTGTAAGAAACGGCTTCCGTCTTGCCACCATAGCCCATTCATATGAAGAATATGGGAGATAGTTGTCACATGTAGCACACAGCCAGTACTTGCCAGAAATTCCTGCAGTTCCTTTAATGTCTCTCGTAGGCCTCCCTGACCAGTTTTTTTCTAAGCAAAAAACTAAGCAAATGTCAGGTGAATCCTACTAGAACAGCTGAACTTTATTTGTGATTAATCAGAGTCACTTTAACCCCTTCACGACCTTTGCCGGTTCAGGACCGTCATAACAAGAAGGTCACTAAATGACCTTTGACGGTCCTGAACCGTCAAAAAATTAAATAAGCTTAGAAAGTGATCAAGGATCACTTTCTTCGCTTAAACGGCCTTGCTGCAATGCCTCGATGTCGAGGCATTCAGCAAGGCCGAGATCGGCATCGGGGGCCATGTCTGGCCCCTCCCCGGGGCGTCAACAGCCGCCATACATTGTATGGCGGCGGACGCCCGTTTTAAAAGCGTTTAGGAGGCGATCAACGATCGCCTCCTAAACTTAAATGGTGTCGCTGGAATGCCTCGATCAGGAGGCATCCAGCGACACCAAACACTTACCTTTAGGTGGGCTGTGACCGCTCCGGAGAGCGGTCACAGCCGCAGCTACCGTTGATCTTCGCCATCAATAAAGATGGCCGCCGCACTGTAAAGGAAACAAACAAGTTTTAAAAGTTCGCTAGATGGTCTCCAGACCCTCTAGAGAACTGGCTCCACTTGCTGGTTGAATACAGGTACTGCATTCAACCATGCAAGTCAATGGAGCCCAGCTTTCTAATCACTATGTGATTAGTAAAATATTAAAAAAAAATAAAAAAAATGGAAAAAAAAATAAAAAAAAATGTGCTAACATTTAAAAATAATTATGCAGTGATGTCACTAGATGAACCATCCAGTACCAGCAAAATGTGTAAAAAATATATAAAAAAAGTATTAAAAAAATAAAACAAATATAAAAAATAAAGTTTATTATTTTGAGCAAGTGCTAAAATTTCTCAAAAATCTCAACAAAGAGTTAAAATAAAAGCACTTCAAATACCCAAGGGGTGTCTAATATAAAAAAAAATGGCTGATGGGGTAAATTGGAGTGGCCTAGATAGGGCATAGGTACAGACTGACCAAAATGGAGAAAAAAAGCGCACTTCCCAAATGTGGCATTTTAAACCTGAAACAACCCGACAAACCCATGCATGTCGGGTATCACTGCACTCAGGAGATGTTCCTGAACACACATTGGGGTGTTGTTTGACAGTGACATATACCAGGACCTGTATATCTATAACTAAAGTACAATTTGTGTGAAAAAAATTACTATTACAAAGTTTGACAAAGTGTAGTTGTATAATTGGTGCATGGAAAGGGTTAAAATAACAGCATTTGGAATACCCTGGGGTGTCTAGTTTTCAAAAATATATGGTTTGAATGGGTTAAATTGAGTTAACCAGCTTCAAAGATGTTCCAAACAGGAGATGGAGGCAAAATGACCAAATGACCACCTGAATTACGCATGCCCCAAAAGTAGCCTTTTACCAGCCAAACAATCTGACAAACCCATGCATGTGGGGTATCGCTGTACTCAGGAGATGTTCCTGAACACATATTGGGGTGTTGTTTGATAGTGACATATACCAGGACCTGTATATCTATAACTAAAGTACAATTTGTGTGGAAAAAAAAATAAAAAAAATTACTATTACAAAGTTTGACAAAGTGTAGTTGTATAAGTGGTGCATGGAAAGGGTTAAAATAACAGCATTTGGAATACCCTGGGGTGTCTAGTTTTCAAAAATATATGGTTTGAATGGGTTAAATTGAGTTAACCGGCTTCAAAGATGTTCCAAAGAGGAGATGGAGGCAGACTGACCAGATTTGTTAAAAAAGATTTGGAAATCATAAAACGCTGCTTGTACTTATTGCCCTATAACGTACAAAAAACAGCAAAAAAACATAAAAACATTGGGTATTTCTAAACTCAGGACAAGTAGTAGAATCTATTTAGCTAGTTTTTTTAATTGCTTTTTTAGGTGAGTAAAAGATTTTTCAAATAAAAGTCATAAAATGTGTTTTTTTTCAATTTTTCACCATGTTTTTATTAATTTTTTTATAGTAAATAAGATGATACGATCAAAATAATGGTATCTGAAGAAAGCCCATCTTGTCCCGAAAAAAACAATATATAACTTATGTGGGTACACTAAATGGGTGAGGAGAAAATTACACCTGAACACAAGCACCACAAAAGTGTCAAAACAGCCTCGGTCCCACAGTGTAGAAAACGAAAAATGAGCCCGGTCCTTAAGGGGTTAAATGACTTTTATTTAACATGAGCTTGAATGTGATTGGTTAATTCTGAACACAGCCACAGCCCCAGTTATAAGCAGGGTTGTCAACATTTATGCAACCAGGTTATTGTGAGGTCCCCCCCCTCCTCCAATTAAAATTGTTCACCATTAAAGGTGGAACAAAAGTTCTGACATGAATTTATCCTTTGTTCTCATTCTTGAAAATCCAACCTTGAACCTGGCACTATGGCCATTTTTAGCAGTTTGTGGTGTGTAGACTTTTTATATTCCACTGTATATATATATATATATATGTGTTAAATAGTATGACAAAACTAGAAATGACAGACTAAGACAAACTGATACATTAGGTGAAGAGGGCCCTGCTCGCAAGCTTACAAGGTTATTGCCTTTTTTAGAACTTTCATTGTGGTTTATTATTGATTATTATTATACTATAGTGTTAAAGTAGAGTATATTAAAAAGAGTTAAAGTAGTGTACTGTATACTTGAGAACAAATCACTTTACATGCTGCCCCTCTTTGCATAAGTGCTTAATGTAATGGTCACAAGTCTACATTAATGGGTTATGTTGTAGGGTGGTGATTTAAAATGACAGGTGAACTTTTGGTTAAAATAAGTCTTTATGGATATGATGCATTTGTTTGTGTCCAGGTAAGGTGTATGATGAGATAGGGTGATGTGTGTGGAGGTGTTTAGAAAACAAGTCATTGGTGTAGTGTATGTTAATGTAGGCATTTGTGGTTTGTATAGTTATAATTTATTTTGGCCCAGCAGTTACAAGGTTAAAATATCAGTTTTATTTATGTGCGGTAGTGTCTGTATGGCTGTAATGTTCACTTTAAACTTAGTTGATGATTGCCTGTCAAGTCCAGTCAATTTTGTATCATTTGAGGATCGCTAAAAACGCAATGCACGCAGTCTCTCTTTTACTTAATTTCCCATGTGTTTCTATGCTCTATGCACAATTTTTTCTGTCAAGGTCTGAATTGTGCAGCCACCAAATGCCTTTCACACTAGTCCTTGATTAGCAAGCAGTTTTCAGACTCTCTATGCTTTTTAAAGCCTATTAAATCTGGCCAGTTATATTTTCCCATCTGAAATATGCATCCCTCTGACACTTTGCTGAATGCTTTAATGGAACCGAATGTTACCTCCTGGATAAGATCCCTTACTGTCTTCATGCTTTTCATTGCTAATAGATTTACTTGTAGTCAGTGGTGTATTTAGTGTAGGTGCTGCACAGACCGTGGTACAGTATGACTTATATCATTATATACCAAGCCAGGCACGGACGGTGGTAGAGCTTAACTCCTATCATTATATACTAAGCCAAATATTGATGGTTGTACAGCATAACTCCCATCTCCCATCATCATTTTCGTTTCCATTTTGTTGCTTTTTCACTCTCACTCTCTCACACCCTCATTTACTCACTCTTTCTCACACGCTCTCACTCTCTCTCAATGTCGCCCTACCTTCTCCGCCAACTGCTTCTGCATCCTTATCTCCTTTCCTGCAGCTCCACTTCTTCTCTTGCCTCTTCTGGTTCTTTTCTTCTTTCTCTCTTCTTTTTTTGTCCGCTTCTCTCCGTGTCTTCTTCCTTCATCCGCTTCTCCATGATATATGGATTGCTTGCAAAGCAAAGGAATGACGATCTTAAAACAACAGCAAAATTAAAACACAAGATAAAAAAGGCCCTGCTCTCAAGCTTACAGCCTATAAAGTTGATGAAAATCTATAGCACATGAGATGTTTTTTAAAATCAGGTCAAGTATAGTAGTGTATACTGGGTTAAGTTTACTCTGCTTTTTTTACTTTCTTCCATATTTTATTTTTACTAGATGCTATTTAAAAAGAAAATGAAATAATTCCCATCCTGACAGGGTGTTGTATGCAGGCCTAGAGTGGCCATCTGGCATATCAGGAAAATGCCTGTTTGGCCACTGGCCAACAGCACACCATACTCACCTGGACTGCTACTCCTGCGGCAGATCACGTGCTGCAGTGTGCACGATACATGGGCATAAAAACATTACACGCCATCATGTCATCGCCAGTCTGGCCCTGGTTACATGACTGCAGAAACTCACAGTGCTTGCCCCTTCATAATCAGTTAATCTGATGGCTTCAAATGTCTCAAATCAATGCACCAATTAACAAGGAATCTTATAACAAAATGACAAGTTTACTTTAGTTTTATTATTGCATTATGATATTATTTAAATATTTTATACAGTATCTTTGTGTACCTTTGTGTGCCAGGACTCATGATGCGATTTACTTTGAAATAAGCATTCAAGTGGTTTTACTTGAAAAATACTTCTAAATTCCAGAATTTCTGAGATCCGATTATTGAAGTACAGATGATTAGGGTAAGTGGTCCTCTGATGTTTTCAAAGAGGAAATTAGAAAATCCCTCTAATTGTGGACTTGTAGAATATCAACTTATAATATCCATACCCAAAAAATGAATTAAACATAAAATTCCTTAAGTATAGCTGTAATATTTACAATTTAAAGGTTCCGTTTCTCTGCAATTGCAGGTGAGGGAGGATTGGTTTGGTGTTAGAGAACAGAACACTGAATAGGTTTTTATCAAATGAAAAGGCTGTTGTGCGATATTAAAAGCAACTTCTTATGAAGAGTTCTAGGTTATCCATTCATATAATGTAGCACTTCTTTTTCTAGCAATTCAGGTTTCCATAGCAATTTTAAATATTCAGCAATGAATGTTTTCAGTGTGGATAAGGGAAAAAAAAACAATGCAAAAAATACTGCATTGGGCTGTGAAGGAACAAGATATCACGCTCTGACCATTCCCAGCAGTTAATAATCGTAGACTCTATTTGATCGTCAAAGTTTCAGAAATACAGGGCCCGCTAAGTGGGCACAAAATTGGCATTCCTCTGGGAACTATCCAGGTTTCACCCACCTTCCATAAAAAACATGAGGGGGAGACGTCTGGGGAGCCACACCAAGGTTGTAGGAAAATTAGTCACTGACTAGGTTACAAACCGCAATGTGTGTCGCAAAGGAATACCTCTCTTAAGAAAGGGCAGTGCTTCTCTCCTTTGTTGATGTCCCTCCTTTCCAGGAGCACAGAACATTTTGTGGGCATGAATGTATCTCAGTGTTTGACAGCCCTATAAGTCACAATAATGTGGGTAGAAACAACAGAAAATGTGTTTATATACTGAATTATACTACAAAGTACATTATGCTCCTAAATGCCTTAGCTGATTAGAGAAATGGGTCACAAAGTCACTTACAAAAGCCCCATCCCTAGCAATGCTTCTCGTCCCACAAAAGCCCCGATGCCTTTTGAAATGTTGGGTGGTATGGAATGCTCTATATTTCTATAATGTAACTATTTTGCTAAAAACCATCATCTGCACTTTAATGTCAGCCCCAGTCAGCCGGGACCTGATGAACCTCTTAAGATAAGATATCAGTTACAGGAATACTCCCACCGATTTCAAGGGAAGTGCTTTACCGCCATTGATTTACAGCTTAAGTAGGACAATCCGTGGTATGACATTTCTGATAATGGAGAAAGAAGGTTTTGATCAAATTCTGTGTCAAGTAAGTGTTTTATGTATTTTTTTTATCATTTTGGAAGAATGCGTATCAGAGGTTTCAGGTTACTTGCAAAGTACTTTAATAATATGCATTCCTCTATAGTAGAGGCGTCAGGGACGTTAGACAATGTAGTTCCCAAATCAAAGTGATGCCAACTGTATAAAATAAAAACAAGTATTTCCCATGCAAAAACATAAAGCTTCAACCAAATATATAACTACTGCCATAGTCTTATGGCAAATTCCAGTTTAGGCTCGTAAAGAAGGTGGCATCCATGTCTAAAGTACACCGTGCTCCTCAGTGCGATCCATGTTTGTCTATGGAGATGATTTTATACACCTGTTATGGGTGTGGGTGAAACACCTAAACTCCATAATTAGGAGGGCGTCCACTTACTTTATAGCGCATTATACCTTATGCTAAAATTGTCTCTGTTTTGTGATTTTTTTTTTTATAAATATGCTAAATGCCAGTTGACCAGCTCCAAACAACCGGCGCCTGAGCAATGTTTCTTTTATACATTGTTTTAATTATCTTATTTTAAGGTCTACCATATTTTATGGACTATAAAAACTGCTGAATAAAAAAAGCGCACTACAGGACACTGGTGTAATACGAGTATTAATATATTTTGGTAATAAATATTTCTGCATGCAAACCTTCTGAAACGCCTTAGAATTTATATGATTATATAAGTAATACAGTATTTGATTAAAAAAGTCATTACATTTTTGAATTTTATAGCCATAGTCCTCCTTAAATTGTTGTGTTCATTTTCAGAAAATGGAAAGAAAATGAGAAATTCAGCAGCAAAGTCTCCAATTTTAGGTAGCAAGAGATATTCCGTACCAGTTGATTGCTTTACCCTTTGCTGTGACCTGGCCTTTCCTATTTTTTTAAAATGACATGCACTTCCAAAACTCTAAAGGCGACATTTTATCTTTAGGGGGAACTTTTGAACATTTTTTCAGATTTGTGTTGACAGTCAGTGGGTCATAATAGTAAAACAGAACACGAACATAGTGAAATTATTTATTTTCAGCCAAGCAATTAAATACAATATGCTGGAAGTTCTACTTTTTAATACTACGGGGATTCCCTTTCATAATACCTCTTGCAAGAGATGCACAGCCTTTGCATGACAATAATACACAGAGCATAGAGATTTCTAAATCTGTAATTATTTTGTACAATCCCCAAAGCATTTGGTGGCCGTTATCTGAGAAGCAGCTGTTAAGCTCAGATTAATTTGGTGATTTTCACGGTTCATGGAACTACAGGACCATTGTAATAAGATTTAATTAGCGTAGGTTAAAAAGTAGCAAATATATTGAAAAATGAAATTTTGACTTAAAGTTGCCAGTTGAATTAAATTAACTAAAACATTGAAACATACAGAATGCTATATTACTAAATTCATTGTTCTAAAGGGTAAGTGTTCTCCAGACAGAGGAGATAAATCTCAATATATTCTTCTTGGTAAAAAATTTCTAAGTAAATAAAAATATTTTAGACATCTCAACTATTACTTGAAAAATACGGTAGTTTCTGTACAAGACATTGTTGGTTTAAGTGTTAATCTTAGATGATGATTCCTCATTATCACAATATCAATATTAATTATAGTTTCTTTGACTTTAATTAGGTGACAAATATAAGCATAATTTGAACCCTTAAAAACTTCATAATTTAAATAAATGTTAAATCTATACCATACAAATGTGTATTCTTGCCTAGGGTAGTGGCAGATCTGGAGTGGGCAGCAGCCCTTTGGCTGCTCTGCCCAGGACCGAACCTTTTATTGGGGTGACTGGTCTCCCTAGTAAGACATAGCTCTTAACAAGGACGTTGAGGAGATCAGTGTTCTGTCTTGAAAGCAGCCAATTTATACCATTTGCAGCATAGCATCTTTACAGCACGTCCTAAGGTGATATGCTGGGAGTTGAGATCATAGCCTAGAAGAGGGGGAAGAACGGTAATATTGAGGGCCCTTTCCTATGCCAATACTAGACCAGCAGCCCCTACTACTATATGTCCAGTTCCTCTACTTTTCTGTAGCTAAAAAGAGAAAATCTGCACTTCATTTTTGGATCTTAATTTGGCCATATATTGTGTGCCACATACTTATCCGGAGGCAGTGGCAACGGGAGGAGGGGTACGTCGGCAGTACGTCTACAAGTTGTTCCAGCGTCGCCTTCCCCTGTAGACTATGTGTGCGGGGGGGAACGGGGCGGGAGATTAGTAAGGAGGAGACGGATCTTCAGATGCGTCGTCATACGTCATGTCCCAGATCCCTATAAAACCTCTGAGCGCCCTTATGGCAGTGCCCAAATATTCTGAAACGCTCTGTCTGCTGCAGCGCATCGTTAGTTCTGTGCTCCTATCCCTTCTATGACCCTTTTGCCGATTTATTGCTACTTGAACTTGACCACGGATTGTTCTCTGGCCCTGCCTATTGATTGCTGCCTGAACCTGACCACGGAGTGTTCCCTGACCTTGCTTTGGATTGCTGCCTGCCTAGACCTTGGTTTGCCTATTGACTTTCTCTCTGATATTTTGGGACTCTCTTTCAATACGCCCCTGCATATTGGACTCCTCCATCGCTTGCATCCCAGGTACCTCTCGGTACCTGACAATATGACACTCTGCCTCCCTGATACTCCTTTTAATCCCCTATATGCCAGTCTGCCTCCGTATTCCTTTTAACTCGTATATGCCCACTCTCCTCCCTATAATTCCTTTCTAACTCCCTTAATTATGCCACTCTGCCTCCTCGCATATTCCTTTTAACCCCTATATGCCACTCTGCCACCAGAAAGCCTTATACCCCCCATATGCCACTCTTACCCTCCCCTGACTTACCAGTGCATTCCTAGACTTCTCCCACGCTTCAGATTCCTTGGTGTGTAGTGGTGGCAGCCGTTGAAGGTCTGCTCGATGCTTGTAGACAACCTCCGCTGCTGCTGGCACTTCTGCCGGGGCTTCTATGATTGAGCACCGGAAGGTCATGTGATATGGTGCTCCATCATAGAAGCCCCAGCAGAAGTGCCGGCAGCAGCTGAGGTTATTTGCACACATCGCAAAGACCTCTACTGGCTGCCAGAGAGGGGGATTTGGGTCCCCTGCAGCGCTGCGGGGGATCCGGGTCTTAGTGAGTTAGTTACAACAGTAAATGAGAGAAGAAAATTACAGCTAAACACAAGCACCACAAAAATGTTAAAACATGTTAATGTTAAGCAATTGTCACAAAGGGTACAAAAAAATAAAATCAGCCCTTGTCACAAAGAGGTTAATACACTTCTGAACTATTTTTCTAGAAGTGAGTAGACTTTTTATAGTAAATACAAATATCGCAAGTCAGTAATAATGTTGTTAAGTTAAACGTCAATAAACAAATGATCATAATGTTTCAATGTAACATTCAAATAGCATGTTCACCAATAAAAAAAAAAACTTCAGTAAAATGAATTAAAAGCACTATATACATATTGTGTTCAGTAGCCATAAAGGAAATGTTGGTAAACTAAAATACATTATTTGGTATCAACATACATAGCTTCAAGGATTAAGCAAGATGACACAGGTTTAAAAGATAATCCCAAAGTATGTTGGTTTTATTATTCATCAAAGCAGATCCAACCCTTGAGTTTTATTCATTTTCATCCGTTTACATCTTTAAAACCTCCAATCTTGAATGAATAATGTTTGTGCTTACCTTTTCCATGAATCCATAATCCATATTTGCTGATCTGGTGTAAAGAATGGAAACTGACTACTGTAATATTTATGATATTTCTAATGCATTGTTTTGGTACATCTAATACTTACATCTATCCATCATGTTCTGTTCCAAAAGTAATTACAAGCGATCTCAGCATTCTAAAGCCTATGTTCTTTTTTCAGTGAACAAGGTCTCTGCTGTAAAGAAACAGCTGTGAGCTACACTGAAAGGGATTAAATTTTATAATATAATAAAATAATTTCAGAATTTTTATGGAAAAAAAAACAGCTTAACACATTGCGAAGAGACAGCAAGAGTATATCACCAAGATAAAAAGTAATTATCTAAAACATATACAAATAGCTAATATACGGCTTCCTGAAAACATAATAAGGAAAACCAAAACTGCAAAATATTTTGAAAACATATTTTTAATATGACAGTTACTAGTAATTAAAAAAAATCCTGTAACTAAATATGTCCGGCATAATCACACAGGATATAAGTGGTTTAAATAAATAATAAGTACATTAATTAACCTGTTACAACACCAGGGATTAAACAAAGCAAAAAAAGCAGATGATTAGAACTCCATCTTTATTCTTCTTAATGGAAAAGGTTATTTATTTTGACATGCAAATATTTTCTCTTTAGTTGGATGTCACAGTTACTTTGCAATTTAACTGCTTAAAACTGACGGTATGTATTGGGTTAAATGATGTACCTGAATGTATGATAAAATCATCATTAGTATATTTTAGTATAATATCAGTTTTGGGACTGATCTTATCGCTACTAACCTGACGATGGATAAACTGTTGTGAAGCATTGTAGATGACACTGCATTGATTATATATTTCACATGCAGTAAGGGTTACGCATTTTTGCTGATCATGACTTTTTTATTACTATGATATCACAGTTATGCTTCTTTTTCTTAGATGAATATCTGTTTTGTTGCCATGTATCCAATGATGGTTACTAATACTATACATATTAGACTTGTGGAAATGGTCCAACAACGATTCAGACAAATTTTTCTTTCCGTTTTTGGTCCATTCATTTTCGGACAACATTTATTGTCCGGTTTGGACAAACTCAGAGGGTTCATCGTTACCCTCATTCACTCTCACAATCTCTTTCGCACACTCTCAGTGTACCTTCTCTGCCAAATTGATCTCTGTCCCTGTCACTCTTTCCAGAGCTTTACTTCTTCTTTTGCCTCTTATTGTTCTTCACTTCTACTGTATTCTTCCTTCTTTCTTGGTCTACTTTTCCTAGCTATCCGCGGTGTTATCCAGGCCTCCCGGAGCACCAAAGGTTGAAGGCTCTGCGCATACCCTCTCCCCCGATTGGAGGAATAGTTGAGGGCACACCATGACTTTGGTGGAAGTACTCCAAGAGGCCAAAATAATGCTGACAGATTCTCAGAGAAAGAGAAGTGCAGAAACCCTTCTTTTTCTCCGTGGATCTGTCTCCATTATTCTGGACTCTCTGTCAACATCTGCAAAATGGACAGCCTCTCACCATGAAGGTGTGCCATTTTGTGAAAGTTCACTGGGAGGTCATGTCAAACGGATGAAGAAAGAACGCACAAGAAGCAGCAGAAAAAGAGGGAAGACTGAAGAACATGAAAATGTAAGAGAAGAACGGGAGCTGTGTGTCAAGGAGACAGGGACACAGAAGCGATCAGTGGAGAAGGTAGAGAGACATTTAGAGAAAACCTAAGAGAGAGTGAATGAGAATATGAGGGAACGCGAGAGTGGGAGAGAGCTGGGGAGAGTGTGAAAGAGCCTGAGAGGGGAAAGGACCAAGCTAATTGAAATGAAAATTTGGAAAAATTTGTACAAATCCTATGTTTTCCCCCCAGAAATCCCATGGTGCTGCCACAACCACAAGGAATTCTGGGCAGGTGAATGCAAACAAGGTCAACAGTGATCACCTTTTGCCTCTATATCCACTTTATACATGGATCCCTTGAAGGTAAATGCCTGCTCTACAAGAGAGCCTTTAGACAAAATCCAAGTAAGTGGTGCAATTGCTAGATCACCACTCATGGACAGCTGTTTCGTCCTTAGTGGGATATATATATATGTAAACTGGTGCTTGGTCTTTATTCCCCTCAATATTGAAAATATTGTTTACTTTTTAAGGGTTGGTTACAATGAAAAAATGTAATGAAGAATTCTATTGATTAGATAAAATATACTACCTGCATGTGTCATCACCATGGTGTTTGCAGTAGTTGGTATCTGTGCTTATACATGCTATTAAATACTGACATCTATTTCCACAGCCACTTTAAACCACCTTGCCTGAGATATCCTGGCGAACAAATCCTTGATCAAAATAAAGCCTGCGCCATTGGATGGTAGGCTTGGACAAATTCATTGGATGGAGCAGGTTTGTCCATTTCCCCCCAAAATAAACACATATGCTGCTTCTTCGTCCTTCAATCCATCTAGATTGTAAGCTTGTGAGCAGGTCCCTTTAACTGATGTATTGATATGTCTTAGTCTGCCAGTTCTAGTATTGTCCGACCCTTCGAATGTGTGTTTTGTAATAAGCACTGCGTATATTGGCAGGGCTACATAAATAAAAGATAATACTAAGTATTTGTATTTATTCTTTCTTTTTGGTCTCGTGCCATACCGGAAGGCATAGGCTGTAGTGTTGAGTAACAGATGTGACTTATTGAATGTTTCCTAAGGGCAGAAACAGCTTTAACCAAATGAAATTAAGCACCACCCAAAGGCTTTTTACATCTCTTTACAATTTAGTCATTTACTAATTAAACTTGTGTTAATACATTTTCTGTATCCTGTTACCCCCCTGAATATAATTTCCAATTTGGTTAATTCACCAGATTTCCTAGATAGCCGTAAATGAATACTGGTTTCTCCCATGAAAAAGCCAATTCCCACAGTCTTGAAAAGCTAATGATTTTGTTTAAAGAAATGTCAATAAATTGAATTTCAAACTACTGAAATCTGCTCATTAGTATGACTCAGATTTGTTTACAAAAGTTCTGCAATTTACTAAGCCATTTATTTGGGATAAAACTAATAACAATGCTTAATGGAACCTGGCAGCTAATGCATAGTAATGAGTGTTTCCAAAATATAACCAGTGAGTTTAGTTTTTCAAAAACACTGTTAACCCTACAGTGTTTTATTCATTTACCATTGGTAAACACAAGGAACCAAAGGAACAAATCAGAAGCAGAAAGCAGGAGGACATTTTTGTAGGCATTTTAGTATGTTAAGAAATGTATAACTAAAATGAGAGTGGGGAATACCACCTTCACATCAACCCTTCAAAAGGGGCGATACTGAAATAGTTGCGCCTGGAAATGACATCACTTCTCGGCACACTGTGTCTGCAAATGAAGATGACGGAAACACATAGCTTGACCCGTTTGGGTGGCTGCACAATGAGGGAGCTGCAGACCACAAAGAACATACAGGAAGGAAGTGATAGGATGCGGTAAGTACTTTGTGTATGTGTGTATTCGGTATGTGTATGTGTGTATTCGGTATGTGTATGTGTGTATTCGGTATGTGTATGTGTGTAATCGGTTTGTGTATGTGTGTATTCGGTATGTGTATGTGTGTATTCGGTATGGGTATGTGTGTGTGTATTAGGTATGTGTATGTGTGTATTCGGTATGTATGTGTGTGACCGGTTTGTGTATGTATTGTATTCAGTATGTGTATGACCTTATTCGGTATGTGTATGTATTGTATTCAGGATGTGTATATTGTGTATTCGGTATGTGTATGTGTGTATTCGGTAGCATGTGTATGTGTGTATTCGGTTTGTGTATGTGTGTATTCGGTATGTGTATGTGTGTATTCAGTTTGTGTATGTGTGCTATTCGAGCATGTGTGTATTCGGTATGTGTAGCATTGTATTCGAGCATGGTATGTAATTCAGTGTGTATGTGTGACCGGTATGTGTATGTGTGTATTGATATGTGTATGTATTATTCGGTATGTGTATGGCTGTGTATTCGGTATGTGTATGTGTGTATTCGGTTTGTGTATGTGTGTATTCGGTTTGTGTATGTATTAACCGGTTTGTGTATGTGTGTATTCGGTTTGTGTATGTGTGTATTCGGTATGTGTATGTGTGTCTATGTATATACACAGAGCAAGCTTCATAAAGACTTGGTTGGATGCGGTTGGTGTGAAAAAACTTGCCCTGACTTCAACCTCATCGGACACCTTTGGGATGAACTGGATGGAGATTTCAAACCAGGCCTTCTCATCCAACATCAGTGCCTGGCCTCACAAACGCTCTACTGGATGAACAGGTAACAATTCCCACAGAAACTCCCCAAAATCTTGTGGAAAGCCTTCCCAGAAGAGTGGAAGCCGTTATAGCTGCAGAGGGGGGACCAACTACATATTAATGTCTATGTATTGGTGTCCCAATACTTTTGTCCCTATAGTGCTTATGTGTGCATAAATGTGTAGGGGTGCAGAATAGAAATATATATGGTATATTATGACTGAAGAGGAGACATAGATTGTCTCGAAAGATTGCAACCCATTATAAGTCAATTAGCCAATGAAGGCATCATCTTTACCAGATTTGCTTTCTCTCTTTCTGTGGGTACAACTCTATACCTCTCCTGTATATGTGGACATTTGTTTGAAGATGCACCCAAGTATGGATATATATTCTTGAGACTGTGTGCATGGTTACTTTGGGTTATATATATATATATATATATATATATATATATATATATATATACAGTATATATTCAAATAAAGACTGCTTAACTGTAGTGATTTCAATAGACAGGGATTTTTAAAAAAGACAGAGATACTCATAAAAATAAAAACTTAAAAAATTAAAATGAGTCACTTTTGGCAGGTGCAATTTTAATAAAAACAGAAATAACTGAATTGCTCAACACTGTGAAGCGGTTCATTCTGTACTGTATAGAGAGGTGGGTAATGGAATGCTTTATGGTCTTTTAAACTGGGTCACACACAACATTTTAGAGGTTGCAATCCAGTTTAAGATAATGCCATCTTCAACTGATTCATTCAGATTTTGAAATGTAATCTACTTCAAATGATGTATGAGTTTCTGAAATGAAGCTGAATAAACAATAATGAATTCTAAACGAATGAACCTTTGAAGAAGGCACTTGCACTGCAATGTACAGAACTGGCGGCGTGATGTGGCAAATATCACATCTTTATACCCAAAGGACTTCAGTATGCAACAGCAAAACAAAAGATCTATTTACTGCCGAGTGTGCCGGAACACAACAAAGCACAATCTACCGCATTCTATGTAAACCGCAAAGGGATTATGCTAATTGGCGTAACACCATATCTCAGGAATGGCTTGTTCTCCTATGGGGGTACAAAAGGTTTACAGACAACAACCTATTTATATTGGAAATCCCCACCATTAAAATAAGTTATGATTTATCTACTTCTATGCAAAGGGAAATCCCAGAATTAAAAGTTACACCTACAAAGCTGAGCAGCATATATCTAATGTATATATAATGTATATATAATGTATATATAATGTATACCGTGTGTTTCTTACAATGGTATCTCAATACCTGGGGACTCCTATCCTGGGAAGGGCTGGCACCTTCTTACCTGAGCGGTAGGTAAATCCTACACGAAGCTGCTCCCCACAGGAGAGAGCTCCGGACAGCCTACTCTGGGAAGTATGAGTATGCGTGAGCGTATATATATATATATATATATATATGTTTGCATGATCGAGTGAGAGTGCGCTTCCACGGTATATGTGAATAGGACTGTGTGTACACATGTACTCTATAAACACAGGCATATGTATGCATAACACGGAACTTCCCTGGCTTGGTTGGCTGAACGTTGAAGTGACCAGGGGAATAACCACATGCAAGGGTTAACCCCAGTGAGATTTTAATGCCATTGCCCTGTCTGAACCTTTAAAATACGAACCCAGAGACTCTATGGGAACCTCGACGAGTTCCCCGGGTACACGCGCACCTATTTATTAGTGACAGGGTTTTGGGTGGCGAGTTCAAACTGTAACAAGTGTTATACATAGGGTTTTTACAAGCCTTGGTCATGTTTATATTGTCTGTTTAATATGAATAAAATTAAAAAAAAAAACTTAAGGGGAAATGCAAAAAAACCCCATATCTTACATAGTTTTAGAAAATGTGCATAGTGGGTACAAATGACACATGAAAAAGTTTAGTAGCCATACAAAAACCAATGTTTTGACCTATACAATGTAAGGTCTTAAATAGGATCTACTGAAAAACAATTGCACCAAAGGATTAGAATATGTGCTCAATGTATAATCGTGTATTGATGTTTTCCTTTTTTCTTTGTTGTTTTTTTCTTCGTAGCTTAAATTATCTTTTTCCCCTTAATGTTATATATAGCATGTAGCTTGTTTTATTTATAGCTGGATGTGTTTATTTCCTTATACTCTCTGAAGGCTAACTTTGTGACCAAATTACCTTGATCTGAGATAGATACAAAAAAAAAAAAATATATATATATATGAAAAATATGATAATTTAGCATTTCAATGTAAAATAAAAATGTAGAGAGGGTACATTTTACAAATACTGTTCGGTAATTATATATATCCGCGTCTCACCGACCATCTTGGTTCCATTTATCACCTAACCTAATTATAAACAGCAATAACGTCCTCTGTGCTTTATTCTTCCTCTTCGGGGAAAAGGTTTCCAAGCTAAAAGTAAAAAATCACGTTCATATGCTCCATAAAAGACACGAAGACATAGCAATTCCTTTTGAAAAATTCTCATCAGAAAAAGGAATAAAGCCACAGCAGGTAGAATCACTGAAATTCGGTTCAATAGCTCAGAGTATTAATTTATAGAGTTCACGGATATTCGCTACATGCGCGACATGTCATGTTGTTGTTTATAGTGGATATAGGATATGATCCTAAATATATCAATTTTGGAATCCCCATGTAGCTCGTAGATAAAGTAAATTAAACATACATATTTTTGGGTTGTGATTTTTTTTTTCATGAGATTTTGTATGTTAAATATTTTATTTCTGATCATTTTTACATTTTCTTCCTAGCTTATATGTAATAATAATTTAACTGCTAGAGGTTCGAGACAATACAGGTAAATCTACCCTTACCTCTTTGATAGGGTTTGAAAAATGTAGACGCAGTGTCTGTTTCACATTAGAAATGCAAAAAATACATTTATATTTATAAATATATAAACTCTTTTTTTTTTTATAAAATCACATAAATAGCTCAACAGCCATGTTGGAAACTATGATAATTATCTAATTAATATTATTATTATTATTACTACTACTGTTCTTGTGTATTCAGATTCATATGAATTGTAAATCTAACAAACTAATGTCTGTTCGAATCTCAGAAAAAGTAGAGGTAAGGCCCCCATGGAACAAAACAAAGCAAAAAGCTTAGAAGTGGCATATCTGGGGGGGGGGGCAGAGTGGCATATAGGGCGATATAAGGCATATTGGGGGCAGAGTGGCATATAGGGGGTATAAGGCATATCTGGGGGGCAGAGTGGCATATAGGGGGGTATAAGGCATATCTGGGGGGCAGAATGGTATATAGGGCGATATAAGGCATTCTAGGGTGCAGAGTGGCATATAGGGTGTATAAGGCATATCTGGGGGGGCAGAATGGCATATAGGGTGATATAAGGCATATCTGGGGTGCAGAGTGGCATATAGGGGGTATAAGGCATCTCGAGGGGCAGAGTGGCAAGGCTGGGGCAGATGTGAATAACTGCTCATGTTTTTTCTCACTATACATTGCCCATGCGATTTAAATGTACTTTTCTTTGACTTAAACCATCAGGGTGTGAATTATGGTAAATTTTGACCTCTCAAGACTCTTGTTTCAATGGGATATCTAACAGAGTTTACGTCTTCTTAAATCCATCTACGAAAAGATTCTTATTCTCATTTGGATAAAGTATGAAAGCCTGTCCCCTAGAGTGGCAAGCCCTGTTGCGTTTGCTGAGGGCTTTTGCCCTGGCGGCCGTATCTACCATATCGGTGCATAGCCGCACAGCTGTTTAGTTTGGATTTAGGGCAACCTGGGGGGGGGGGGCAGTTGCCCCTGCTTAGAGGTCTTGTTTTGTGTGTAAACACAGCACTAGTAAAATATTTTATATTTCTTTTTATTTACTGTTTTGTTTTTGTCATTTAGTTTTTACAAAGAAGACATCCACATTAATAAATAAGCAGATCTCTAAATTCTCAAAAATAAATGTCCTATAATATCCACCACAAATGGGTCGTATTAAATTTACAGCAGCAGGCTGCGGCTTTTTATAGATGACATTGCCTCTGGGTGTTTCATGATAGCTGTCGTCCTGTGACTTGACTTTAGTGTCAGGCACGTAGAAACTTTACCAAGTGTTACAAAACCATAACGTCGCCATAGATATTGAGCTGGCACAGGATGATTTACCCAAATTCATTTTACTTTCTCAATGATTTCGAACCACTTAAATAGATGCCGCCTTTCGTGAATCTTTTTTTTTTTTTTTTGGTGAGGTAGACGAAGCATTGAAAAGTAAATGTTTTTTTATTGAAACTTAAATAATTGTATTTAAAAAAAAAATGATGCCAATTAAATCAGAGAAACGGCCATTTGTAAAAATACAGTATATACAGGATATAGAATGCAGGTTATAAAACATATCGTGAATGGGATGCGTTGGGCTTTTTTTAAAAAAACGGGCCAAGGAAAGAAAAATGCCTTTTTTTTACCCCGCTCGAAGCAATTTCACTGTTGACTATATTGTACTTTATCATACATGCACAGGATTTCCATTAATGCTTATTTGCTCTATAATATATTTCAGATTTCAATGATGACTCCATTCATCTCCGATAGCAAGAAGAAGAAGGTTTTAATGTTTTAAATAATGAAATTAAGCAGTCTATGTGACATTTGGTACGTGAATTACATTTCCACTAAGGCACGGTAATTAGTTATTTCTTTACAGACTGGCCAAATATATGCCCGTTATCCTTAATATTAAGTAAGAAGAATACTGCTCTATGGTAAATTATAGCTTTGGCTATCCCATAAACTATCTTAGGATTCTTATTGAACCTAAACATGTTATTGGGCTAAAAATGAATAAGCAAATGTGTTTTTGACAGCCGAAGATAGTATAAAGTCCTATTTGGTAACAGAGGTTTGTCCCATGGTGGTGACAACTTGAAAGACTTGGTCAAAGTATGATTGTTATTCAAAGAATGAAAAGCTGCAGTGACCATAAGGGGGGTCAAGCCGAGGGACAAGAGCAAAGGTACATAAAGTGACAGAAATGTGATCTTGCGACTAGTAATACAAATAAAATCTAGGTTTGATGTAAGAAGGGGAAGGTAGGAAGTGTCCCGTATTAGAGACGTCATCTTATTTGTGTTTTATCTGTGTTTACAGTTGTTGACCAATTAGAGTGCATTTTTAGGCACCTACGCATAAAATGCCCCTTATGGATCATGTCGAATTTTGGGCTTGAGATAAAAATTATAAGCAATCGTGTAGGGGTGTCAAAGAAATGTTATAATCACTTATAGTATTGTACATTTAAGTTTAAAGTCCCCAAGAAACACACATTAAATATGGCTTTGAGGTTTGAAGTTCCCCAGAGCTTAAAATGATATTATGTATGCCGTTTTAAAGGACAAACTGTTCTACTTCTGTAAATAAAATAAGTATAATTTTGCATATAATTTGTTTTTAGGCAACCATGGTATTAAAGGATTTCCTGATACAAAAAGAAACATATTTGTGATGTTTAAAATTAATGGAGAGTGTTTTACAGCCTGTCACTCGGAGGCGAGTCAACACTTTGGAGAATAAGCAGTAAGATTTTCACATGTACACTGCAAAGCATTATTAAAACAATATAACTTTTTAACTTTTTTCACCTCTCATTAAAAAAGACATGTGTGTGTCTTGACAAAACAAACTGCCAAGCCGTGTAATGTATGTATGTGTGTATGTATGTGAATAGGTATGTATGTGTGTGTATGCATGTATGTGTTAGGGTATGTATCTGTATATGAATGCATGTGTGTGTGTATGCATGTAAGTGAGTGTGAGTATATGCTTGTGTGTGTTATGTTTTATTTCTAGAAGGTGAAAACAACACTGCACTGCACCAGGGGTGGACACCAACATGCAATGTTGGCACTTGTTTGGAACTTGGGTTCATGCAGAAAATTGGGCACTCAGGCCCAAAAACATTCACCATCACTGCCTTAAATGATGCTAGAATTATGACAGCGTTCCTAGAGTTTGAGTGATAAAGAGAGCAAATCAAACAAGTTTGTCTCTCTGGACACCATTAATGAGACATCTGGTAGGTGACCCTAAGGTCTGGTCCGTATCTGCAAATACACACAAAAAAAGCCCACTTCAAAAACATAGTTGTTCAGATAAATTTAAAATAAAATTACACTTAAGCACATTTTGCCTACCTCTACTCATGATCTTACATGCTCCTATCTATGTGTCCCTTTGTTCTATCTTTGCTACATTCATCTAACGTGTGGCTACCCGCTACCAGCTCTCCTGACTTCATTTTATGTGCATTATTCTTTTTGATGTCAAGCATGCATAGGATTACTTTTGAAAAATCAACCCCATTGTATATTTTCTCGTTTCAGCACCTCAAAGGTCTTTTCTTCGGAGGTGAAGCGGGGAACCTCCAAGGTCTTAAAAGCTTATGTGACTCTACGTCTTACCGTTTGAACATCAGTCCATTATAAAGTATCACAACCTTGTGAGTAATCTCTATTTTTGTTTTGGGTATGCCATTCTCTTTGTAACCTCTCTGTAACCTCTACAAAATATTCAGAATCAATGCACTCTTCTCATAATACAGATGCAACATATGTTGTATGAATGTTTAGAGGGAACAAAAAGAAGATTGTGTGATAAATGGAACAAGCGACATATAATTCTCCTCTTTCATTGCATGTGAGGTGAAGGTCGGATGACCATTGTTTGCTGCTGAAGGCTTAATACATACAATTACATATCTTACACTGTATAGATTCCAAATAAAATACATATATATATATACCGGTATGTTCTTTTTTTCTACTTGTTTCTTATTAAAATGATAAACATGTTTTTATGATTCAATTATTTAATTTCAATTTTTAATTTTAAAATTCAGGAATTAAATTTTGTTGCCCGTCTCTGTGACTCTCACACCCTCCTTTTCATTCACTCTCTCTCTCATGCTCTCTGACTGTCCCCCTACCTTCTCTTCCAACCACTTCCGCCTCCGTGTCTTGCAGCTCGGGGTCTGTGTCTAGCTTCTTCTAGTTCTGCATCTTCCTCTTCTCCTTCCTCCTCTCTTCTCTCCTCTCTTCTTTCTTCTATCTTTGTCCACATCTCAGCAAACTTCTACCAAAATGGTTTCCGTTGACGTGCTCTCACCCTGATCCTCCAATTGGGGAAGAGGACGTCACCAGAAGCAATTATACAATCCATTAGAACACGAGTTCTACTTTTCTATAGCGTTATTTGATAGCATCACACTTCTGTGCAATCACCATATTTACCATTCTCCATCAATAAAACGTGATTTACGCTTACTTTTTCCATTTGCTATATAATCAGCGTTAATGCAATCCAGGATTGCATTTACAGCATGTGAACGTTCTAAATACTGACCATACGCTGTACGTTAAATGCCACGATGAATGCACTGAGCCTCTAGAACACTGTGGCCTTGTGCTAACATATATGCAACAGTTCTAATTATATTGCCGTAGCGGCGGAAAGTGGCAAAACCCAAAATCAGTTTGCATTTTCTTATCATCCAGAATGTCAGAATGCTAATAGGAGAATCTTTTATAGAAACTCGAGGATGTCTGTTTATCTCATAAGTTTTTGTTGTGTGTAAAGTGACATTTAACATTTGAAACTTGAAATAGAAAAACTATTGAAAAGGTGAATTTCCTTGAACATAACACTACTTCTCCGGTTATAGATTAGGCAAAGCGTTTTCCGGAAATATCACACGAGTTAAACAAACAGTTTTCCATTATCCATGATTAACGCAACCAACAGGGGAATCAGAAGCAAGTAAAAAGACGGCAGTAGAAACTCGTTCCCAATGTGTATGATGGATGTATGCAGCAGAATCACTTACTAAAGTTAGGTTTTTTTTCCCAAATCTCTAATTAATGGTTGTGTCGCTTATGGATTACAAAATTGCCGTAAACCCATCCAGTGATTAGATGGTCCAATATTGCTCCGGAGAAGAATTAGGATGGCTTAGCACTTCTGAAACATTGGAGCTAAAAAGAGCTTTCTACTGCCAATGAAGTACAATTGCTTTTTCAGGCAAATGTAAATTAAATCCCCTACAGAGACGAGCTGGAGAATAAAAACGCCGATGATACATGAGACCTGTTTTCCTGAATGCTGGCTTCTGTCCCTTACATTAATCGCGCTCGCATTTCACATTCACAAATGTTGTTTTTCCCCCCCCCCATTTTGTAGGGAACGTTGTTGATCTCCCTCAGGCCATATAGGCAAGTGTGGCTGCTGTAGCAAAAGGAAAATATACAGGACGAAGATAACATGACGAATTATGATTTCTTTCTAATTATATAATGAAGCTTATAGAGAACTAGGAAATTGCTGTATAATTTGGTTATTCTTTCCCATTCATGTTTGCCTCGTTTTTATTTAGCTATTCTTCACATTTGGTGATATAAGAAGAAGAAGGGAGAGGGGACTGGGATATGAATGGGGAATTATCACATCTGGGAAATAAACACAAATGACCCAACAAATGAGATCCGCGTATCGCACTCTTATTTTATTTCTGTCTTTTAAATTTATAGACGTTAGCTGTGACGTCACATCTGACTCGAGAAATGGCACTTCGTGTAAATTTACCTTAATAATCCATGATAGCTCCATAAAGATTATATTGTAATCCTACGTATGAGGCTGTCCGTCCTGGGCTCTAATTGCGTGGATTTAGCAGAATGAGCCTCTGGAGATGTGCGGGGTTTTTTTTTCTGAAACGCTACAACTCCAAATCTTTTAGGGTGGAGAAGCAATTTTTACATTCATACAATTTACATTATTAATACAAGGATAACCATGACAGATCCTCGACCAATGAAATAAAAAAAAAAAGTATATTGTTATTTTACAAATGAACTTAATGTTGTCAAAAACTGCGTAGGTGGCAGTTTCTTTTTAAATGGTAAAGGTATTTCTGAACCTTGGAATATAGATTAATTTAGCAACTCAATACACATACGTTTAACCCTTGAAGTGCCAGCCGATCAGGACACATTTGTCGCCAAGGGAATCATTTTTCAGAGTTTCTGATAGGCAGAAATAGTGAAAAGCCTTAGAAGCAGCTGACACCTTACCTAGAGAGTCTTATATACCGTATTTGCTCGATTATAAGACAAGGGTTTTTTCAGAGCAAATGCTCTGAAATCAGGGTCGTCTTATAATCAGACCTCCAATAGGTCTGACTATGAGACTAAGATCCAGATCCCCGCAGCGCTGCAGGGGACCTGGATCCTCCTGTCTTATGCCCCCCATTTAGCACCCCGTCAAACTTACCGGTGCTTCTGACTCCCTGGTCATGTAGCTGGGGCAGCGTGCAGATGTCTATGCGATTCGTGAGGTGTGGTTAGCAGCGGGGGTTGTCTGCGTTCATCGCGCAGACCTTCCCCGGCTGTCGGAGATCAGAGTTGCCCGCACCGCTTGGGATCTAACAAAAAGACTTTTAAATACTGCAGGGGCCTGTTTTAGGTTTCATTTCATATAGATATACTGGATAAAGTAGACTTCCAATAAATGTTAAGAAATTTAACCTGTTCAGGGTATTGTCTAAGTTTTTTTCTTTCCTAAAATATTTGTTACTTTATGTGCATCTACCTGCTTGTATTTCTTATAATATAAAAAATATCTGCGCCTATGTGTCTTGAGGTTATGGAGTTGACTCAATTAATTCTTGACCAAAAAGGAAATAATGAAATATATTAAGTATACCTCCCGACAGAGTCAAACTGACAGATACAGCGGATACATTTACTTTCTTCCCAAAGTAATAACATATTCTTCAGAGCATTATGATAACTCAACATAAGAGAACTCCTAAATTAGTTTTGTAGAACTCGCTGGGCTCATATACACTGAACAATCAAAATACAATATTATATATTCAAGAACTAAAATAAAAAATGTATTTGAATATTTATATGAGAAAAACATGATTAAAATAATCTGTCATCATACTTTTTCTCAGAGTAAGAAATAGGGACAGCCCACAAGCAGGGGAACTTGCATGAAATTTAATTCACAAAAACAGAATTTTATTTTCAACTAAGTTGGGTCATTGAAAATTCTGATGGAAATTGTGATGGAAATTTAGCACTTTCTGGCTGATTTCCAGTCTTTGCACATACAATGCACTATGGAGAATTTAAATAAGGTCCCAAGTGATACCTGGCTTGTTTTCATGTCAATATGTTTTATGTTTTGAATGATGTAATAGTTATTATTTTAATTAGTATTAAAAGTGTTATACTAGGAGTTGAGCTTTCCAAGCTCATATTGTGTAGACAAAAGGGAAATAAAGGTAACGTGAGGACCTTCTAAGGGTAGATACAGTATATAACAAGTTCATCTGATCCTTTGACGCAAAGACCAAGTTCTTTCGAGTACCGATCTGGGTTCACAATATAGGAACCCAAGGTCAAAGGTACAACATCAGGCTGAAAAGCAACATTACTGTAAATGGTCCAAAAATATATTCCTCATTGTTTTAACTGCTCCCTGCAAGAGGCGAACAATCAAGAGAACATGTGCAGATGCAAAAAGCATAGGGATTTCAGAGACATGAAAGGGAGTATAGTACACAATACATTTAAGCGGCGGACACCTAAATATATGCATCCATATTTCCTACACCACAGTTTCATCTTCCCATTATATCAAACATCTGTATGCTGTTATCCCCCCTCTAGTTCCCATCATCTAATACTCTTTGTAACATATTTGGATGCCCGTTTCATTTTGACTGATCACTCAATAAAAATGCAAATAAAAAGGTGCCTTATTAATAAGTGCATATAAATATATTTTATATACTGTATAACTATGAAATAAAAGGGAAGCAGCAGTTTTGAAGACATGCTTTATCTTGCTTTAAAATGTGCTTTAATGTTCTAATTTGTAAGGACAGTAGGTTACC
Source organism: Spea multiplicata (assembly GCA_009364415.1). NCBI lineage: Eukaryota > Metazoa > Chordata > Amphibia > Anura > Pelobatidae > Spea > Spea multiplicata. The sequence continues at coordinate 43,439 of VKOC01017534.1, read as the reverse complement.
ATTAGGATATGTGTTCTACGACAATGGTTAATGGTCCACAAAAATAAATGTGATTGGTTTTCACAGCGGAAAACACATAGTGGTATTCTATAAAGAACAGAAAAACCTACAATATATTTTTTACAAATATAATCTGATGCAGCAACGCGTTAATTTCTTCTACATGGTTTTTATAGTTTTTATAGTTTTTCAAGATGAACTAAAATATTTTTTTAAAATTAAAAAACTAATTAAAAAATTCAATAAACGTCCCCCCCCCCCCTTGCTCTTAAAAACATAAGGTGATTTAAAAATGTAACAGTTAACATGTGGTTAAATTATATTTAGAAAGATGAAAAATCTGACCGTAACCAGGGGAGACCAATTGTAAGGGCATTGAGATTTTTGGGTCAGAACAGACACAGTTTAAAACAAAAAGATGAAGGTGACAACAGGAATAAAACTTGACTTACAGTAGCTGTCTAAATAAATAAATGCATGCATTAACATGACATGTTCAGAAGGAAAAAAAAACCTTATATCTGGTAAGACTTAATAATTTAACAGCAATATATAATATATATAGTATGATACTATATATATTATACCGGTATGTTACAAAATTAAATGTGAAATACAATAATTTAAAAAAAAAGTTTAATCATTATATAAAAGTAGTTGATAGTAGTCACAACAAATAACTAGATCTTATGAACATACTATAAGTGCTGTTGATAGCCTTAAAACATGTCCATTTATAAATCCCCCAGGAGCTTTATAAATCTGTGGCTTCATAATGTTCCTTGCCAGATGCTTGGGTTTCATAATGTTTTGACCTATAGGCTCATTCCTGTAAGTGCCTAAAGAGGGTTTATAGGGAAATTTTAAAAGCAATTCTTTCATTAAAATGCTTACTTATCCGGTAATAGTTTTTCTAGCAATATATGTGATCCATGAGTGTATCTTAGTCCACCGTTTTAATGTTAGCTAAGGACCACAGAGATAACCTAAAATGTTTGTATAAAGAGAGAGATGTATACTTTTTATAGTACCGCTGTGGTTGGTTTGGAATAATGCCTGTGTAAAGATAACTTAATTGTAGGCTAAATAATTTGGATAAAGGAGACACGATTTTCTTTCATAGTAACAGTGAAAGTAAACCTGGTTTCTTTTTACGCAGCTCACATAAGAAATGTATAGTCGTAAAGAGACAGTATTTATAATTCTACATATAAAGCCACCACACCATATTTCAGTTGGCGCCACCTTTTATAAAGCCAAGGGGCTTTCAATATTTTGTGTTCATTTTATTTATTTTTTTTATTTTCACTGTCCCCTTTTGTAATAGCGCTATGGAACCTGCTGGCGCTATATAAATAAGTTTAATGTAATGTTATTTTAAGGTAGGTGACTATTAGATTCTAACTGTTTTCTAAAGACATCCTCAGGACCTGCTTTATCCAACGCGCAGGGCTTCCTACTGCAATACCACTTATCTCATAACTTTCATTTATTTGTTTGAACTTTTCTCTGCATATTTGATATAAAATCCATTAATATGCTGACATTTCTGACCCATTCACTATATTCTTGTAGTAGGAAGCATAGCCCTTGGTGTATGTGGGTCTATCTACCCTTAACCTGTTCTGCTCCATTATACCTTTTTGGATTTATTGAATAATTATCTAGACCTTGAGTCTCTTCCATCTGTCCATAGCCTTCACTTATATATTATGACACTAAAGTAGATCTGCCTGTCTTATCACTTTAATACCAACTTTGAACCTCATCTACCAACCTTGGGTTTAATTGGTTATTCATGAGTCTCAAAGCCCATTCTTTAACGTTCAATATCTTATCTTACCTCTGCCCTTTGGGCCCATCTCAATAGAATGGACAATAACGTACATATTTCTATGTATCAAGCCATTTTTTTTACTTTCCACAATACACATGTGTATATTAAAACAAAATAAGTTTAACACAAGTTTCTTCTTCTCTGCGTGAATCTGTGAAGTTCCTAAATCAAGTATTCGTAATAAGTCATTGTAATGTTACTTAGTGATCAAATAAATATATGTATCAGAAGCTATACTAACATGTACACCAGTACGTGTAAACAGCAACTGTGACTTCATTTTCCAGAGATTATTATTTCAGCCCATTTAATTATTCCTCCCCTTGGGTGGAAATTGATTGGTTCTGGGAGCCTCAGAAGGAAGAAAGAGAAAAAAAGAGTGGGTGTAAAGAAGAAACGTAATTACTTCTGAATGTTTTGAATTCCCGTCCCAGTAATCTCAGGTTTGCTAAGAAAAAACAAATCTCCAAAAAAATGGCACAAGGCCTTGCGTTTCATTGCTCCCTTGTTATGCTGCCAGAGACATATCCTGGCGCTAAGCAGCGAGGTCAGACGCAACGCAGGTTAGAGGGAGATCAGTGATCTCCCCAAAAGGCCCTGTTCTCCCCAGAGGAGGCGCCCCCAAGATATCTGCGCTCTAGGCTGGCGGCTACCTTGCCTGGGCACCGGCCCAGGTCAGTGTGGAGTAAGCTATGCTGGCTTCTACTGACAGTGGAGACCACAGTCTGTCTTGTGACAGCCTGATGAGATGTAGCCTTTTTTGCTGGTGCAAAAACAATAGGACAGACATATTATAATGTCCTAATGGACATCTAGACCCCTTTTATAGGATGTAATAATACTTCCTAAGGTCACAAAGGGGTTAAAGTAATTACTGATCATGACACCAATCATATGCTTTTTTTCAGGAATATTTTATAAGATATACGTAATATCTAGGTAGTTAGTTTTGTATTGTTGTATCACCATTACAACAAGTTTCTTTTCCCAATGTGTGCATACTACACAATAGGTGTATTGTTAAGGGTGAAATTGTATCTGAAACATCTGACAAGTGTAACCTATCCTCTAGTTTATGGTTCAGGACACAAAATAAACCCACGCAATGATGCTTACGGATTGATTTAAGCAATATATAAGTATTAGAAACCCCCACTCTGAGCGGGGGAGGGGAACATTGACTCCTTATTTGAATTATTTCCAAAGGAGCAGCAATCTTAACTTCCTGTTCTCAAACTTTCCATGATAGTCCCTCTCATTTAACAAATTCCTCCCCCTTTTAACTAATTCCTCCACATTTGCTGGCTCCTTCGCATAGAAGGAGCGAGGAGAAGGAAAGTGAGAACAGCATATGAGATGAAATATTAGGCTGCTTCAGCTCTGCTTTTGTAACAGATCACGGCTCCCCTGAGGTAAAAGAGTGCCTTAATATTAAAATCAGGAAAGCAATTACAGCGACTGAAAAACAAAAAGCACATGCTATTGCGGTTCTGATAGATGGCGATAATAAACTAGAAACAGACAAGAAATGCGAGCTCCGTTCCAAAAATCAATGAACGCCGCGAAAATAAAATAATCCATTTTAATAGTCAGTCATATGATCTGTATATTAGGCCGTAGTCTAGATCTGTAGTAGAAGGCGCCGGGAGGGGAACGAATACTTCTGCAGCTTTGAAATCACGGCCTTTTGCATTTTAGTGCACAAATGTAATCCTGTACAGAAGTATTAAATCTCTCATGAATACTAAGTATAAAAAAGGGATTAGAAAACACAGCGTGAGTTTCTAGATAAACATGAGGGTTTCCCTTTCCTCAACAAATGCAGCTGTGAGGGTCAGATACAAACCTTAAAGGTGAACTCCCTCCAATATATTTATTACTAGTATCAAATCAAAAATAGGTTTTAGAAATATTGATATATTCTGGGTTTTTTTAATGCGTAATATATTTTTTCAGGCAGCTTCATATTAGCCGTTTCTACGTACTCCAACTCTGTTCTTTTAGCCAAGTGTACTAAAGAAACACCCTGACTTTTTTATCATACTGTCTGTGGTAAACTTTAGAATGGCTCAGTCTTAACCCCTCCGAAAAAAATCACATATAGTTAATGATAATTGACTTGCCTGGTAGAACATACAGTGAAGTGAGCCTACAAAAGCGATCCACGAGCGCTTTCTGTGCTCAGCTGAAATGCACTGATATAAAAAAATATACCTGGGCCACATATGCTCGCTCTGGAGCCATATTGAAAGGCAACAATGCAATGAATATGCTGACTAGCCATGTGATCATTCAGCAGAACGATCACCATTTGCCTACCCAAAGGCAATGTTGATAAACATTACCTTTAAAGATTATGGATCTGCCTCCCTCTCCCCACTTGTGTTTAGTGAGGGAGAATTTAGATATTGATAACTGCTTACTGCACTTTTTTTTACCCGCTAAGGGTTAATTATTCTCTAAGCTGTTTATTTAGTATGAGGTAGTATGCTGAGGAGGCTTATGCTGAAGCCACTGACTCAGAGTTGTTTTTTTTAAGTTGGCCAGTTTCCGATATATCTAGTGATGTATCTGAAGATGTTGGGTTCCCTGCCAGAAGAAGTTGTGGCAGTGCTGCTGAGGAGCGGGAAGCGCTTAATTGTTATAGCCCAGTATCTTGGGGGACATATGCCCAGCAGCTCTGTACTGCTAGCTATAACCCCCTAAATCTGGCCATGATGTGCCAGAATTTCTTAAAATCTGGGCATTTACAATGATAACGGTCATTATTAAAAGCCCTACTGAGGCACCAGCCCCATCTGTAGTGCCCCATTTACTCCCAGTTATAGTTAGGGAAAGGTTTGGCTCCCTAGAGAGCTGTATAAAAATCCACCAGTCATTACCCACCTCTGCCAGGTTTGCAGAAGCTTATGCACCTGAAAGGAATATATGTGTGGGGGGGAATCTTTTTTGCAGTTACAGCTCCAGGTCATTTTGGGGATCTTGTAACAGGTTACACCTGGCCCCTGGGTGGTGATGGGTGAAAACAGAATTGGTGCTCCCCATTTTATTTTTTAAACTCTCCTACTGAAAAGAAGAAGAACCCCCAAAAAGATGCAGAATATGCTACAGCAGGGGGCAAAGAACAGGCACGACATTCTATTGTCCGGATAGTCCTGGAAAATCTGCACTTCTACATCAGTACTTGCTTCAAGCTGTACCCATTTTTTTATTTTTATTATGTTACTGTTCCTGCTCCAGCCTTTTATTTTTTTACTTTACTGCTAAAGACTTTAAAGATTTTACTGCTCTAAAATTAGCAAAAGTCCTGGCAAACCTATGCATGGGGGGCATACTCAGGGGGCTTTGCAGAAAACAACCTGGAGTGCTTTTTGTGAAATACACTGCATATATATAATATATCTATATATATATATATATATATACACGACACATAACTAATTCAACATGTAATAAAAGTCAAGGTGCTTTTGTGATTCCTTTATTAGAATGTTTATGTTAATTGTTCATTTGAGTGACAAACACAGAGCATCACTTTATTCTTCTATCATAAATAAAAACGATAATATGCAGCATCCTTTACCTCTTAAAGAATCTCAATAGTTGCCATAGAGAAGATGATTGTTTAAATTGTGGACAGTCTGTAGTGATTATATCATCATAAAACACATGTTCTCTCCTATATGCCTTTAACTACAACTAAAAGGAACATAGCCACCCCTGATCTGTGTGCCTAATGAATTAAGGATGTTTAATGTATGGAGACAGACAGTCCTGAAACACAAGCTTAGAGAATAGTACCTCTAAGGTTTCTGTAGAGCAGACACAAGCACTACTCCCCCTCTCCTATCTCCTCCTTCATTCCTCCCTCCCTGACTGGTTCTCATGATGAGTAAAGTTCAGCAGACACAGGAGAAGGGATGTGCATTAGTGAGCTCTGAGCACACTTCTGTATCTTTTTTTCCTCACTAGATAATATTATCTCCTTTTGATCACCCGAAGAATTTTCTTAATGAAATACAAGATCTTTTGCTCTTATGTTGTACAACTCAGCTGACTTTAGACTTGTAAGAAAGAGCCTAAGAGTTTTCACAAGAAGCTGGAGAACATGAGACCATCACATAAACATTACTTGGACTTCGAAGGACCTTTGTTAGTAATCTGCATGGAACCTTTAAATTGAAGTTGTTCCTCCCATCTAGTGATCCTGTTTTGAGCTGAAAGAATGGTCTACACTTCGTCTGACTGTATGGATCCACCAGGGGAAGGGGGCTTACTGACATCAGAGGATAGAAGGGGAGATAAAACTTTAAGGTGAATATCTGATCCTCCCTCTTGGCTGTAGTGCTGAAGGACAGCGGCAGAAGCTGGACTCAGAGATGAACTTTGCAAGAGACTCCTTTATCCTAAATGTTGGGGGTGCTAGGTATTACTTTACCCAAGATGTGATTAAGGATTTCCCCCTTAGAAGGGTAAGCAGGCTTCACAGCTGTTCCTCTGAGAAGGATGTTTTGGAGGTCTGTGATGATTACGACCAGGAGAGGAATGAGTATTTTTTTGATAGACACTCAGAAGCTTTTGGCTTCATCATGATGTATGTGAAGTATGGGAAACTGAGGTTTGTGCCCCATATGTGCGAGCTTTCTTTTTATAATGAGATGATATATTGGGGTTTGGAATGTTCTCACCTGGAATACTGTTGCCAGAGAAGACTTGATGATCGGATGTCAGACACTTACACCTACCTGTCTGATGAGAGCAAGCCAGACAAGAGTACAAGCAAAGATGAGGTCGAAGAGGCAGGAGACAAGAAGTGGCTGGAGAGAATGAGGATGACTTTTGAGGAGCCCACCTCGTCCCTGGCAGCTCAGATCCTGGCTGTGGTGTCAATCCTTTTTGTCATTGTGTCCATGGTTGTCCTGTGTGCCAGCACCTTGCCAGACTGGAAGACAGCAGAGAACAGGAGCGTGGAGGAGCACAGGTATACCGACAGTCTGTGGGAACCATCGGGGTACGAACTGCAATTCTCAATCTATCAGTGTCTGTTTGTCTTGGTCACCCCAATACAGAGGCTTCCCATTACACATTAACGCATTGGTTGCTCTGGGTGGACAACAAGGTCACTGTCCATTGTTACTCTTCCTAGTAGCTAAGGAGTTAACAGGAGGAAATTTCAAGAAAATGATACAAAGTATATTAAACTAGAAGTTCTCTCTGAGTTGGAATCGTCAAAGGTAGAGCTCCTCTTAACACTAGGAAAGTAACATTGTTATTTTTATTATTAGTATTAGTATCTCTTTATATAGCTATATTTACTAAGAGGGTAAATATTTATTAAGAGGGTTCCCTGGTCTCCTAAACGCAAATTGCCTTCGCCGATAAAATTACCCAATGCATTTATCCAGTTAATGTTTCATTTAACCCATTCAGATACAGAGGGTGTTATACAATCGATAGCAAGGGGTTAACCACCACCACTAATCTCTGTGCATACAGCCCTGCCACAATGCAGCAATGCTGGATCCTCAATGATATCTGGATTAACACTTCAGGCGCCAGAGAAACGGGTAGCGAGTTGCAAAAGCATTGAACCGTCATTTGGCACCCACCAGGTTAAAAAGCCACATATCTGAGACCTACAGATATTATAGCCCGGCTACTACATATGCATGGGAAAACATAAAATGGATCCAAAGAGTGGGCTTTAAGATCATATTATTAATATATTACATAAAATAGACTCATAGATTTGTTAAAGAAATATGCTTCCCTCCCCCCCAGACCCTAAAGCTGTGACTTATACACTGTACATCCTCAGACTGATCTACTGCACAGTGGAAAGAATTCAGTAGCATATACAGCCAGTGCTCAGTGAGGCTGGATGGCCAGACATAAAACAGTTAAATATGAACTGTTTACTTAAAGTGCATTATGTAGTGTTGCTTAGAAACACAAGAAGCCAAATGCAAACCCAAGAAATGCATTCTTCATGAAGTGTCCTGTTTTCCTTGTTTCAGTTTGGGCTGCACAACTCAGGAAGAAAATGTACTTCACAGTCTAGTGTCCTGTTTTACTATATAGAGAAGTGGAACTTGGTACCTTGTTGGTACCTTGTTACTTGCACAATGCCTATATATATATACATTTTTGGCTGTATTATAATTACATTTTATTTATAGAGAACATTTCATTGTACTTTCCATTCAATTAATCTTGTATTGATAAAGTCAGCTTTATGAAGTTGAGTGTAATATCCGCTGGTGGAACTCTTCATCCTGTTCTATTCTGCTATAAACTAGAGTCTTCTGTGGGACCTTCTGTTCTGTAGAAGTGTAATTTAGCCTGTTGACTATAGAAATATGCTGTAACAATGCAAATAGGGAATTGGCAAATCGGGTATTTACCAGTCTTCTGATGTCTTATCAACTGGAGCATGGCTACAAGGAATATAGAGAGTGCAGTTGAAGACAAGACCAAGTTCTTGGAGGGACCAGTCTTCAGCATACTCCTGATGATCTAATGGAGGTTCAGGGAGGTTTGTGTCCCTAGCAGCTCATTAGTGCTCAAAATATGTACAGATTCAGGATACTAGTGATAATATAAAAAATGGGTGTCCTTAGTTTCCATACATGGGAACAGCATTGTTGTTGTAGGCATAGTGGCCCCTGCTTCACCGCTAAACCAACTCAGGTTCTTGCCCTTAAGACCTCCCCCCCTTAAGAGCCATTAAATGTAATACGTGGAGTATAACTAGATCTGGCAATCAGTTTAGTTCTTGCCTTCTTCTTTAAAACACCATCAAGATGTCCTTATCTTTTATGAATAAAACATTCACTGTCAAAGCTGAAAACGCACCTTTCAACTTCTTAAAACACAGTGCTTTTCATTTTGTAGGGCAGAATTGTGCTATTTCTGTCTATGGAGGTTTTTTTGTCATTGATGGCTCTCATTTATCATTTAATTTGTAAGAATATGGAACATGGCTACCATAAATTTTAAAGCCTTTGAAAGATTCTTCTCAGTACCCCCCCCCCCCCCCCGAATACGTATATATCACATTTTGAATATTTTATTCCAAACACAAGGGCCAATATTTCCCATTAAACGTTTGCCTCTTGTGTTGAAGAAGGTTTTGGTTTCTATGTAGTTATTTTCAGTAGTTACAATAATTGATCTCTGTGGTTGCAGCAATTGACTTGCATTTGATATTCTCAGTCCATTAAGTTTTACTAAAAACAAAAGGCAGTATGTACTAAAACATGTTGCTCTGAAAGAATACCAACGTCAATTACTTTCAGACAATTAAAAGGCTGAACTGAAGCCTAAAACTTGGGGAATGGTTCAAGGGACATGTCTGGCTCAACCAATAAGATAGGGAATTTGTGCATTAGTGTTTCTTTTGACGTTTAAGCTAGTATGTGATAAGATCATAGGCAACACTAGAACTAAAAATAAATGGTTCATATGCATTACCTGTGGGGTTCCTTTTTATCGTACTATCAGGGGTCACATGGACTATTTACTTAGAATTATTGGGTATTATTATTATTATTATTATTAGATAACTACCCTAAAGAACAACTGAAGGGCAACTGATTTCATGCTATATTATACAATATGATGAATTTGCGGGTGAGTTGGCTTTATAGTTTGTCTACAAAGAACAGCTGTTCAGCGTAGTAACTGCAGTGATTGTTGTGTGTATGTATTTACTAACGCTTTTAAGCATTAGTAAATTGCTGTATGCAGTAAACAAAAAGGCATATTTAATTAAACAAGCTATTGCTGAGTTACGATATTACCGTATGTCTTATTTATATATATATATTTTACATAATGTTTAATATATACATGTGTTTAAGTGATATATATATTTATATATTATATATTATATATATATATTACAGGAGTGATGGGAGTGATAAAGGGCCTCTGTACACCCAGAAGAGATTCCATTAAAAATCAGCCGTTTTCAGCTACAATAGTCATTTACAACATTAGGGACGTCTATGCTGGATTTCAGTTCATCCACTTCATTTTATTTTAATTGTCAAAATTTGGTTTTCTTCCAAAAACAAAGACATTTCACTTGCTGGAATACTTTCCTCACCTCTTTCCATTTTCTTCTTTTATATTGCTTGTCTGTCTTACCCCCCCCCCCCACATATATATATATATATATATATATATACAGTATACACACACATATACTTAAGCACACACATACATAAACACATACATACATGCACACATATACATACACATATATAAACATAGACAGTATGTTCCTTGTGGCCTTCAGCTCCTTCACTGAGTGACAATTGCCTTTTTGTGGGAGTGAGAGGTTTGGACCACTCACAGTGCCAGGGCCCTGGAGCAACTGGTGCAGGGCCCATCACAACACCTGGCCCCTAAGAGCAATTGCTCCATGTGCTCCACCCTTAAACCTGTCCTGGTGCCAGCAGATTGTAGCAATTGACCTCCCGGTCAGTCCAGTGGAGATGGTAGCACGGTGTCACTTGACCCTGCGGTAATATCACGTCTATGAGCACAGTCAGGGCCGGCCTTAGTGGTGTGCGACCTGTGCGGCCGCACAGGGCGCCATGGCAACAGGGGCGCCTGCCCGGGACTTAAATTAAAACATTGGGGGTTTTTTTGTTTGGTTTTTTTTTTCTTTATTTAACATCCTCCATGTTAAATAAACTTTTTTAAAACTTTATTTAACACGGAGGATGTTAAATAAAGTTAAAACAAAGAATACAGTGTTTTAATTTAAGTCCCGGGCAGGGGAGCCGAGCGGTCGTTCGTGAAGTTTTCTGCAACCGCTCAGCGCCCCTCACTCTCCGTGAATCCGTCGCGGTGCCGGCTTTTCCTGCTGAGTGCCGGAATTATTCTGGCCCTCAGCTGTGAAGCGGGCAAGACGGCAAGACGGACACTTCCCGCTCCCACCGCAGGACTCCGGTAACAAGGTAAGTAAGGATAGGGAGAGGGGGTAGATCATGAGAAGGGGCAGGGGGGGTAGATAGTGAGAAGGGGCAGAGGGGAGAAGGCAGTGAGAAGGGGCAGAGGTGTTAGATAGTAAGAAAGGGCAGAAGGGGGATTTTTTTCCCTCTATTTTTTTTTTGGGATGGGGGCGCCTGAGGAGTAGTCCACACAGGGCACCAGAACACTTAAGGCCGGCTCTGAGCACAGTGTGCATGCGGCCATAGTGAAAAGTTCCGGGTCTGTGGAGCCTGTGGAGGTGTGATGGTCTACGCTGTGATGATAGGGTGAGGCAGCAGATGAAGAGCAATGGCATAAGAATATTAGTCTGACACATGTATTCAGAATGGATTGCAATAGTAAAAAGCTAGGCAGTGGCCGAGGTACAGGGTTGCAATAACCCAGACACGGTATCACAGGGGAATGAATTAGAAGTTTAGATGTGTTGTGAGGAAAAGACAAATTCAAGAAATATTTCACAGTAGAAGGCTACAGATTTGATGAGTGATGGCTGAAAAAATAGATTTTTAATGCAATGCAGTAAACTTGGACGGCCGAAATAAAGAAAATATAGTTCCCCTTATGTTGATTTTTATATCACTTGTACAACATTAAATTCTTCATCTCAAACGTCATTCGTTGTTTGGCCCAGATCATCTAAGAGAAAAAACATCTACTTATTTTGTTTTCAACATCAATGCATTTTTAAAGACATAATCAAATTAAAATAAGGCAGCACTTCACTTCCACGACCAACATATTGCTGAAGAACATGCTGCTTACTCAGGTGATCCTTGCAAAAAGCCATTTAAAAGCCATTTACTGAAATATTTACAAATAATTGTTATAAATGATGCATATGTTTATAGGACTATGCAATTTTCTGCTAGGATAAAACTACATTAGTGGGTGACATTTGACAATGTCCACTATGTGAAAGGCCTCGTATAAGCTTGTAGGATAGAATCAAACTAAATTATAAACTAACAATACCATTTTGGGTAAATTTGGTGTTGATGGTGAAGTAGGTGAAAGACAGTAGTTATTACTGGAACAGTTTTTTTACAAAGTGGGGTTTATTCACTAAGGGGAGAGTCAGCAGGTGAGATGTGGCTTAATCTTTCCAATTCACTATTCACTATATTGTATACTTCAATGGGCGAGAAGAAATCTCACTGATTTAACTATACATTATACAGGGCCAGCTCAGCTCTTCCTGCAGCAGAAGCCTGTTGGAGTTGGACCTTAATTATTTAGATTGAAGTCAAGGAGCTGACACCCCAAATCTCCTGTCAACTCTCCCTTTAGTGAATAGACCCTAGTTTCTTTGGTATTTTTGGCAATAAAAAGAAAGTCCATTTGCAGCACAGAAGGAGCAGGGAAGGGGCATTGTGGAGTACGTTATATTTATCTTGTTATGTACCCAGTCCATTTGACTCCCACTCTATTCAGACCTTTGAAACGTAGCCTTCTGCTTTTTTCCGCCCCAGTCCACCCCGACCAACCTCTACTGTAGATCAAACAATGCCAACCAACTTGCTGCACTTTTGTGTTGTCTCAACAAATTAGAAACAATGAATCACTACATAAGAGTAGTGGATTAATGTCTCATTTAAGGCATTATTAAGTGCCCAACAAAACAAATAAAAATAAGCATTTTTTTCACAGGTTCTACTTCTGCAGCTGAAAACAAAATCTACTAATGTTTTTCTCTAAAATACATAACAGAGATATAAAGAACTTGCCACATGCTGTTAATTTGGTTCCTAATAATAGATAGATAGATAGATAGATAGATAGATAGATAGATAGAAAACAATGTGCAAATAATGATATTAGCTGCAATTGTTAAAGAAAGTACATATCACATATAATCTCATGCTCATGTAGGCTATACACTTGACACTCAGTATAACACATTTAGCAGATTGTTGACCTTTTCAGGTTACATTGAAGTTAACTATTTCAGTGGGGAAGGGACTTTGCAGCTGAGGGTAATGCAATATAATATTTTTCCCTTTCTGACACTCAAACAGTTAAATTCTGGTCTAGGTTGACACATCATACCAACAGAAAAAAGGGAATACAGCGTGGAACTTATATACAGTATACGCAGAAATAGTGCATTCCACAATGAAACACTCATGTATTTAGTAACAGGTCTATGGAATGAAGGGAACTCCATGATCTAGTACGGAATCCAAATTTGACTCACCATGTATGTGTTCCTGACCTGTAGACTGGCCATTTTGCCCTCCGAGCAAATAAGCAGTGGGTCAGTGATAGGGTGTCCACATTGGCCATGTTTTCCAGGACACATTTAACTTTTACATATTGCTGACCAACCCAGATAAAATGCCGCCCTGCAGTATGTGGGATGTATAGACTCATGAAAGGGAACCAATTAGTCAAATATACATCCCCCATACTGCAGGGCAGGATTTTATCTGGGCTGGTCAGCAATATGTATACATGTCCATTAAAACAAGGCAATGTGGTCACCTTAAGCTTGTGGCCTATGGGGCCGCATTTGTAACATATAGAGCTGCTCCAGTGCCAGATGAGGTCCAGCAGCATGCGGCTGATGGTTGGCTATAGCCTTTTTTTCTGATTTAGGCAACACATCCGTTATTCTGTGAATGAACTGACATAAACTTGTTTTTAGATGAATTTATTAATTTCCCATATTTTGTAATTACTTGTATATCATCTTATCAAAGTGATGAAATATGAAGAAAGTGATCCAATTCCTTGATGATATATGCAAATATATTTGGTAAAACTCATTGGAAAATATCTTTTCTATTTGTATGCCAGTGTATTGGAATTTTCAAGAAATTCCAAAATGAATACACGCATTAGATGTTACCAAGATATAAATACCTATAACAAAATAATTATTGATTGCACTTAATATTGATTTTCATATGTACCTTATACTAGCAAAAGTCTACATAGTAAATTTTAGGTTTTAGATCATAGTGTAATTATTATTTATTGATTTATAGAGTAATCAATACAGTTGTATATAATGTTAAATGCATTTTTTGGAAGTCATTTACAGATTTTTATTTTTTTTTGATAATTTTACTGGTAACCTGATATAAAAGAAATTAGAAACTATTGTGTTTTTACTTTATAAAAAAAACCATAGATCTATTACTCCCCAGTGTCACTTTTTTTTTTATAAATAAAAGTAAAAATCAAATTTTTGATACTTATATACTTGTATGAGTCCTGTGCCAAATGCAAAACACTTATTAAAAGCTGGTTGGAAAATAAATAATTCAACATGTTTTCTTTCAACAGGATAATTGAAGCGATCTGCATAGGATGGTTCACTGCGGAGTGCATCGTGAGGTTCATTGTATCCAGGAATAAATGTGAATTTGTGAAGAGACCTTTAAACATAATCGACTTATTGGCAATTAGCCCTTACTATGTTTCTGTTTTCATGACCATTTTAACGGGAGAAAACCCCCAACTGCAGAGAGCTGGCGTAACCCTTAGGGTTTTGCGGATGATGAGAATATTTTGGGTGATAAAACTCGCAAGGCACTTCATTGGCCTACAGACGCTTGGATTAACCCTAAAAAGGTGTTACCGGGAGATGGTCATGCTGCTTGTGTTTATCTGTGTTGCCATGGCGATTTTCGGAGCACTCTCACAACTGCTAGAACACGGATTGGACCTTGAAACGAAAAACGAGGATTACGCGAGTATTCCGGCAGCCTGCTGGTGGGTGATTATTTCAATGACCACAGTTGGTTACGGTGACATGTACCCAATCTCGATCCCCGGTAGAATACTCGGAGGAGTGTGTGTAGTCAGTGGAATTGTCTTACTGGCGTTACCTATAACTTTCATTTATCACAGTTTCGTGCAGTGTTATCATGAATTGAAGTATAAAACAGCCAGATATGGCCGGAGCCTATCAAACGAATTTCTCAATTAATATTAAAGAAGTACGGAGGACATTCGCTTTGTAACTTAAACTGCACAATAAAGACCTAATCTATATACGTCATTGCCGTGTCATGTCAAGTCGTCACTGCAGGAAAATGATCAAAATTATTACTCCTATTATTAACCGTTCAAGTGCCAGAGGGAGTGGGAAAGGTAATACTCAACGGAAGAGAAGCAAAATATTTTTTTATAAAAATACAGTCCTACACCGGTGCAATATTAAAGTTTGAAATTCCTAATACTAAAATGACTTACAATTAGCATTTTGAATGCCACAGGGCCCAGGCAAAGGACCTTAGTTGTTTTATATGCGATAAGGAATAGAAAATACAATTATGGGAAAAAACCTAAACCATTCAGCTTTAGATTTCTAATATTGCAGAATAAATATATTTAAAATGCTGAATCTTATGTATTAAACATGACTTCATCACTTCATGAAAGCTCATTGTACAACTGAGTTTTCTCAGCAGGTAGAACCTTTTTTAGTAGATAAATAGCTTTTTGATGAATTAATTGTCTAAGCAACAATGAGTATTTTTTATTTTTAGAATACGCTATTTTTCCCAGGCTTCCCTCGTTGGGTCCCGTATCGTTGTGTCCCTCTTACCTCCCCTGATGTCCCCTTTCTAGGACCCAATAACATTTGTTGGGTAATCTGTAAAGCAACAGGAAAATCATGCATAAATGTCATTTTGTAAATAAAATCCATGATTTTTCTTCTAAATGCCTTAGTTACACAAGTAGGCCACATAAAAAGACTCTCCATGGTCCAATTATCTAGCCACCCTCCCTATAACAAAAGTGGCCCTCCTTGGACAAGTTGGGAGCTATGTGATTTTGGGGAATGTTTTTTTCTTAGTTCAGTAAAAATTCTAACATTTACATATATATACAAAATATTACATTAGGTTTTGTATAATAAAGGAAAACAACAGACATTACACTATTTAGAGTGAATATATATATATATAATTAATTATTAATATAGAATGTAATTTTCAGTAATTGGCCATACACAATTTTGAAATAAAATGAAACTACAGGGAGCATGCAATACAGCCCACAAATACAATAAAAACAGTGCTTGCCACAAAAAAAGTACATATATTTAAGAATTCATTGTAAACAAAGCAACAGTGTTACAGTCCCAGCTAGGGACCAATACAAATCGCATCAATGACACGACCATGAAACATATTTATTTCTTATGGCTACATTTATCACATTTTACCCAAATGAACATAGACTATGTGCATTCTCTACATATATATATTTCTATCCAAAGATCTGAATGTACCAAAAAAATCCAAAGGGATAACCGACAAAAGCCGAAGTCATTTGTCGCCGGTATTTAACAGGAAACTCAGAAGGAGAGTTGACAGAGGAGTTTTCAGTAGAGTTGTGGTTTTAACTCCCTCATTATGAAGGGCCAAGTTCCTTCAACATATATAATGTATAATGTATAACTCAGAATCTCACTGAGGTCGGCTCTTCATAATGTAAAGTAAAGACAAGGAGTTGAAACTCTGCAAAGTCTCCTGTCAACTCGCCATTAGGTGAACAGACCCAAGAGCCTTTAACCACCACTCCAGGTGTGATGGACAATGATGTTCTACGTAGGGTTTTCTACAGAGAGTTTGCATTGCGGTATTTACATAATAGTCCCTACGGACTGCTTCTTTCTTTTCCCACTGTTTTAAAAATATTTTCTTTAAACGTCAGGGAGCATTTTGTCTCAGTAAAATAGCTTTAGTATGATCTGGCTTCACGGCAGACAATTCACTAAATGCCTTGTAGGTGCACACAAGACACTTCCGCTAGTCTTGCTACAGGCCCTGATGTCTATGTACAGACACGTTGTCCATTCTGGCTTAAGAATTCTCTGGTAAACATAACGAGTTACCTGCCTGCCTGTAAATTAACCCTTCTAAACATGGGTATGTCAAACGTTTCCCCCATAGCTACAAATTGGAGAAAAAAAAATTATTACTGTGATTTTTATGAGTTTTCCAGGTCATCAAAAAGAACACACAATTTGATAATAATCACGCTTGCTTTGCCACCGGCGATCTCATTTGTAACACTTAATGTACACCATTTCCACATAAATATGACCTGCAAACACCATTACGCAAACCCTAGCTTGACATGTAGCATTTGGGGAATAGGCCGGTCAGATTAAATGTCTTGGGGTGTTTTTTTAATCTGATTTTATCCTGAGCTAAATCTGTTAACCTTTTCAGGTCTACAGGTAAGGGCAACTCATTAAATAGTGGCGTGTAATGTAAGGAACAGAATTCATGATTAATGCACTTGCCTTCCTACTAATTAGTACATTGTAATTACCGGTATATATATATATGTATAATCAGCCTTTCTGAATGTAAATGTCTTTGTGTTACTAGGCGCTAATCTGCGATAGCCATTGATTAATGTTTTCTTCATCAACAGACGGGATGTTAATGTTTTCTGGAGGCTACAGTGCTTTCATACAATAGCCTATTTCAATTTATGTGTAATTTATACTGAAGCCCATATGTTTTATTTAAAATATATGTGTGTAAATCATCCGTTGCATTAATTTATTTGAAGTACATTTGTTGTACTCTCTTTTGTGTTTTTATTCAGCAAAGAAAATAATTGTCTGTCTCCCTAGGAAACATCTTGCAGTCTATAGTTTATTCTTTAAATATAACAAATTAGTATATAGTACCATATTTGGTTCCTAAATGATATACATGACTTTTGTTGTTTTGAGTATGAAAATATTGAAATTTACTAACTTTAATAAGTAAATAAATATCTTTATATTTGAGTTCCTTATCAATGCCTGCTTCGCGATTTCTTTTTCTTTTGTAGTTTTTTACTTTCACGCAACCTGTGTCCATAACATAAGAATAAGGTAAGGATACATGATACTGACATTATTTTTTTTGTTGACGGGTTTGGACACATTTTCCTGGGGAAGTAGGGAAAGGAGATTTATGGAGACGGGGCGGCCTTTGGACATTCTTGAATATGGTTATGATCTTCTTACAATTCCTGACGGGCCAACAATGTTCTCCTTGTTGTAAAGCAGTAGGTGCAAAATATCAGAGTCTGGCAATATGGTTTAGGGGCATGCTAAATATATTTGGAGGTTCCTGCTTCTTTAAAGTTTTCCACCCCATAATGCATAGAATTTTTTTCTAGCACAGAAAATAATGATGTAAGAGTTAATATGTAGCTACATATTTAATGTGTAGCTCAAACATATATCCAGGATAAGGCCCTACAACCACCAGCCCACTAGACAACAGGTTTCCGTCTATTGACATTTTGAATTAATTTATTCAGATATTATTTAAATGATGAATAGTGCAGGCCTTCAGGGGCAACATCTGGGTAGGGGTGAGGATGGTGTTGGCTTTGCCCGACTCACACTCAGCCATTTTAACGAGCTGATAGCAGAAAAGCTTCTAGCAATTGCATGACTAAGCCATTACTACTTGTTCCCCAACTCAGACAACCTGGCCGATCCGTCCTTCGCCAGAGGCTGGTAAACCTCCAGGGTAACGGCCCTATAAAGTTCTCAAGGTTTGATTCAACATGTTGTTGTGTCGACCATGAAAATTGCTGGTGATCATGGTGTTCTAGGAACAGAAACCTGAAGCTGAAATTAATTTAGGAAAACAAGGGACAGTAAAGATATAAGCTATTGTTTTCATTGAATGTAATTTATAAAGTCAATTAAGTTATATTTTAGTTATGTACAACATGGTGTGTGAGATTTTTTGTTTTATTGATATACTTTGGGATTATTAATATAATATAATGACTGTGATATCACAATGGTAACGAGTATTTTTGAACTACTGGTAAAACAGCTGGATAATTTAAACTTAATTACTGGAACAAAAAAAAGCCTGGTGAACAGCAGCAGAGAACAAGTAAAATGAATTACAAGGAAACAACATCGCAAAAAACACTATTTGGACAGCTAATTACTATTGTAATTTTTTGTTTTTCTTTATGTTGCCTAGGGGGAAATAATTTAATTCACGGCACTTCACAAAGTTCTAGTATAATTATTATTTTCATTATCTTATAATTTATTAGCTATGCTGGGCATGCTAATAGTTGAAAGTTTTCTTTTTTGTTGTTGTTGTTGCATGAAGTAGTAATTAAGACTGAAAACAAAAAACACCCTTCTGGTAAAAATAATTTTTCCTCATTTTTTTTCTATTCTACTCGGGGAAACTGTGATTCCAGTCTCTATAATGCAGCAATACAAACAAGTAATCCATGTGGAGTCAAAGGTGTGACTTCTCACCTCTCCTGTAGGAAAACTTTGAATTTTTTCTCCCTTCGGGAATTAATGTGGTTATGGGGCTTAATCCAGTTCAACACCGATTCCAAAACGGCCAGAACATGAAAAAAATAGTTGATCTCCTGGGACGCCTTGTGACAACTGAGGGTTTTTCAGTTGAAGAACAGTCTATATGGGGCTAGACGTGTCCTTTTGGCCAAATGGCTCTACCTACTTATTTTGCCATGCGTCGTTCCAACCTCCTATAAGGAGAAGAACTCCAGCAGGCCAGTCCTGCCAAGATGTTCTTCTGAATGGCGGTGGGTCAGGCAGAATCTACGACTAACGTAATTAAAAAATATTCATAGCATCATAAAACATAACATCACAATTTCATAAAAAAATACAACCTCATAGAGTGAGAGATTATTACACCGACGTACATTAAAACATGATTTGCACTTCAATTTTACTCATGAATATGCAGTTAAATTAAGTACTTATTACATTTGGACATTTTACAAGAAAGTGTTATTATTTTTTGGCACAGTCCATTAAGGTAGTTGGTTACATAAAAGTTACATAAAATTATGAAATATTGTTGAGATTGAGGGATGGGTGTTTTTGAGTCTGCATTTTCTTTTTTTTAATGTGAATATTACCTGAATTATTCAGTTATGTAAAATGTGAGTTGTTTTGGATTGATAAATCCTAAAATTGCAGATATGTTTATTTATATGTGAATATATTGACTAAGTATCTAGAAAATGACTGCATATAAAACACATTTTAACTTTTAGGGAAAGACTAAGAATTAATCATTTGAGGGCCATGGGGTTTACATAAATAAATTACGGTATGCTACAGATATAGGTAAGCACCTTGGTTCTGTTTTTCAGATTTTAGTTTTGGTGTTGTCTGTTGTTTTTTTTTATTTTAGGGTGTTAGGACTTGCCTGATGTAAAGTACGGTGAATTGTTATGGCCATAGGATAAACGAAATCTTCACATATTTGCATTAGTGTCAGGTCTTAGAGCTGGCCTGTGTGTTTGGTTTGTATCCCTGTCTCATGCTTGTCTGTATCCCTGTCCTTGGCTCCTGTTTGCCATGCCTTGCATTTGATCATGTCCACTTTCCACCAATTAGAGGTTGCCTGGGGGGAAAAGTAGATGGTGAGCTCCGGATAGCCTATTAAGCTTATTTACAAGCTGATAAAAGCTGTAACATTATTACATTTTTCCCAAAATTGTATCTAATAAATCAGTTGAAAATGTTAATTATACGTACATCTAGTCTGAGGAAACCATAGAATAATCCATAAATAAATATCTTATATATTCCTCCTTGACTAGGAAATTACCTACGTTGACTGATGTGAATGTTCAAAACATAAGAAATGGCAGTTGTTCCGTGTAAAGAACTGTTACATGACATTCAGTCTAAGAATGGAACAAGAAAATATTGACAATATATTTTATTTCACTATTTTGCTGGCTTTCTGAAAACCCTTTTATGTTCTTTTTCTTTAAAGAAATACTGCTTCTGACCTGGAACTTTTCAGGATTATGCAGTGTTATTCCTGCGGGGCATAAATAATATCATTGATGTTTTCCTTTGTATGACTTGAAGTGAGCATGTTTTGAAAATTTAATGGATTGCATTTATTATTAACCACCAAAAGTAACCTGCCATTGACAAGGTTTTGATGATTTCTACAGTAGACACATCACAGGCTGGATGTGGTTAAATTTGTCATAGAACTACAAATAATGTATGGGTGAACTTAAATGTTGTTTTAATCACTTTTTATTTTATTTTTTTAAGTGCCAGTATGGTCCATAGTGCTATTACAACAAGTATAGAAAACAAAATTAATAATAATAAAATAAAAGTTAATAATATTATAAAAATCATAGTGGTACCTTAGGAGAAGACAGCCCTGCACTTGTGGGATTACACTATATAAGGTGGTTGAAGGGGATTGGGACAAAAGGTAAAGAGCTACTTGGCAAGGATAATTTTAGTTGTTGTGAAAGTGGAGGAGTTAAAGGCCTGGAGATCTCAAAGCTGGAAGAGACAGATGTTTTCTTTCCAGAATGTAGGCTGTGGGGTATTAAGAGGTGTGATTGTATGTTTCTCTGAACAGATGGGGCTTTTAGAGAGCATTCAATGCTACAATAGGCAGATACAGAATGAGGTAAGGAAGACAAAAAGGTGGAAAAGGTGATATTGGGCGAGAAGTTGAGGACTGACTGAAATTATGGGCACAACAAAGAGGGGAGCGGGAAGAGTATTCAGATATAGGAGCCACTCAGTAGGGGAGCAGAAGAAGAGCAATGGGATAAGGAAGATCAACCTGGCAGAATTGTTTAGTATGCATTGGAGTGGTGCAGGGTGACATGGGAAGAGGTCAATTACTAGAGAGTATCTAAAACTAAAACCCCATAATTATATTATTATTATTATTATTATTAAACACTTAGATATTTTGCAGCACTGTACATTCAAAACAAGGGGTGGTTGTAAGTACATAAAAAAGACACACAGATACACCAGGAGTTGAGGTCTAGCTTTAAGGCACTTTCATACCCCCTTTGTGACCTTTATATTCTTAAATGATTTAATGTATTCTGTTTGTAGTTTAGGAATTGTTGTTTTGTTACACACTGCAGAACCATGCCAGAATGTCTTCAAATCACACACACACCTGCTGTACGGAAACCCAACACCGGGAAAGGCTGTTCTTGCAATGGGCTAATGATTCATTAGATCAATAATGCATTTATTCTAAATGTCATGGAAGTCATTTCTTCATCAGGACACTTTCCCAGTTCTAGTAGTTATTTTCCATCTCGTTTTAATTCATGTTAGAAGTTCATTAAATGCAAGATATACACAGGGAAATAAACTTGAAATATATAATAAATAAATATACATTCTGCATGAATACAGTCTATAATTCATTAACTACATTCATTAGCATTCCGAATTGCCATCATCAAGAGGAACACAACCTGCAACACGGTTCAATTATTCATTAAAAAAATGTTGCCATGTTACGCACAGCTGATGTTTCGTTGGATTCAATATTCCAAGGGTCCTAAAAGATTTTGGATTAGTCTCCAGTGAGTCATAACCTGTTCACTATCACCTGTATTCTTGTTTAACACTTGGATGGACAGGAGTGTTAGGGACTGGCAAACCTATGAAAAGTTGATTAACGTTTCAGTGTTCAAAAAAAGTTCTTTAAGACAAAAACACATCAAGAAATATATCAGCAAAAAGAAAAATTATAAAGATTTTTACAAACAGGACTGCTACAGAGTGTTTGCTGGATAGGGCACACCAGATTCAGGCTGACCGGTTATTTTTTTAAATAAAGGGTGTGCGAGGTCTGTTCATATGTACACCCGTTGTACAGCGCTACGGAATTTGATGGCGCCATATAAAACAATAAATAATAAAAATAATAATATAGACCTCTATTTCACTGCCCCTAGCAAAGCCTCCCGGCTATTAATGCTGAGCACCACGATGGAGCACTGAAACAGAGGTATGTAGAAACAGAATTAAGATAGGTAAGAGATTGGGAGGTAGATAATGAGAAAGAGGAGAGATAGCAAAAATGGAGAGATAAAAATAAAGCTAAAGGGGAGAGATAATGAGAATGTGAGAGATAGAGAGAAGGGTGAGATAATGAGAAAGAGGAGCAGTAGCACATGGGTTCCATCTGAGAATCCACCAAATACCTTGCACCCATCCTGATTATTTATATATATTTAGAGTAAACAGGATGGGTACAAGGTGTTTGGTGACTTCTCAGATGGAACCCATGTGCTGTTGTCACAGTCCTTTTCTTCCTTAAGATATAGACATTAATATGAAGCTAGTCCCTAAGCAGCTATAACAGCTTCCACTCTTCTGTGATTTCCACAAGATTTTGGAGAGTTTCTGTGGGAATTTTGACCCATTCATCTAGTAGAGCATTTGGGAGGTTAGGCACTGATGTTGGACGAGAAGGTCTGGCTCGCAATCTCCGTTCCAGTTCATCCCAAAGGTGTTCGATGGGGTTGAGGTCGGGGCTCTGTGCGGCCGGTCAAGTTCTTCCGCACCACACTCGTCCAACCATGTCTTTAGGGACCTTGCTTTGTGCACAGCAAGGGCACAGTCATGCTGGAATAGAATGGGCCTTCCCCAAACTGTCCAGACAAAGTTGTATGCATTGTCCAAAATGTTTTTGTATGTCACTTTCAGCATATTCTATATTTTTAGATCAGAGAGCTGTGCATACATTGTTATCATGTTACTAAAACCACTCTGGTGGTCATTATCCTCTCCTTTCCTTCGCCCCCTCCCCTCAAACCAAGAAGCAGATATATTCTGCCCCAATGGATTCAGTAGCAAAGACCAGCCAAATATATAGACAATTGGCTATCTCCTTTTGGATGGTTGTACCTTCCAAATCACCGTTAGAATTTCCAGTTTTAGAGAACATAATAAGGTTCCAAATAATGAACAAAAACATAGTGTATCCTGTAGGCTCTAATGCTATTCATTCATCTTCGCCACAACATTCAAAAATAGAACTGAAAGGCCCATTACACCTGCAGTAATCATATTGAATTATCAGACCATTAAAACTATGAATTTCCATTTGGTACCATGCCAACGACATTAATCTACATGATTTTTCCAGAGTCTAAAGTTCTTGGTGGTCATTTATGAGAAATTTCAGTACAGAGAAGTAGATGCACATTTTATTTTATAACACAGAGGAAGTGTAACATACATGTTTCTTAGAAACATATAATTTTATTACATTTGAAGATATTGTAGGTTTATTTATTTATGGTTAAAATATACGTCAAGAAATAGGATATAAACATGTTATGCAGCTCCTGATTGCATACCAAAATATTATTAATTTCATTGGGATAATACAGTAATTCTTTAATTGGAGAAATACAGAGCAAAAATCAGTTAAAAAAACAGCTGAAAACAATTGTTTGAGAAGGACACCAGATGTACAATTCCATTTACGATGGTTTCAGGTTGGAAATAGGTAGGTGAAATATCATATTGCAAAAGAAAGAATTACAACTCTTAGTTGTATTGTTATAAATCCCCATAGTAGCAATCTTATATATTAGCCTAGGGAATTGTCGGTCGTGCTATGAGGGGCTTAAAGGACAAATCACAGAGTACATGCCCCTCTAGCTCCCACCTTCCTGCTCCCCGTTGCTTGCTCTGACTGCCCCCCCCCCGTGTCTCTCTGGTCTGACCTGCTCCCTTCTTCTCCCTTCTGACCGGACCCACCCCTTCTTGCACCATCTGCCCACCCCCTGAAGCTCTTCTCTGATCCTCCCATCTGCTTCCTTTTTTTGGTGCCCCAGGTGGGTTTGGCTATATTGCTAACTGCTCCTCTTAACAAACATAACGCTTCTAACCACACCCATTTTCTAGGGCAACCACTCCACCTCTTTGGGCCCACTGACCTCACCAAATAACATATCACCCCCAAACAGCTTGTCAGTGCCATCTTTGCACCCAAACAACAATGTCATCTTTATGCCCAAACGGCCTGTCAGTGCCATCTTTGTGCCCAGTTTGGCAGCGCCATCTTTGTGCTCAAACAGCTTGTCAGTGTCATATTTGTGCCCAAACAGCTGGTTAGTGCCCATTTTATGCCCCAACAGGTTGCCAGTGACATCTTTGCCCCCAAACAGCATTACACCAAATGTGTCAGTGACATCCGGCTCTGACGCTCCTCTTGTGTCTGAAACAAAACCAGAAAAATTTGCCCCCCCACTATTATTATCACCCTACTTTATTTATCATTATTTATAAAGCACCAACATATTCTATAGTGCTGTATAACAATGGAGTTGAGAAATACGTTTCAAAAACTGCTAATTAAGATAAAAATGAATAATGATCATGGTTGAAAGACAATTCTTCCCAATGGGGCGCACATGCCCAAAGCAGTACTGCTAAGCCCCTATTTTTTGTCAAATATCTCTTTTTCCGTATGTGGATGTGCGCCCCATTAGGAAGAGTTGTATAGATTATTAAGTGTTGGAGGAACGCTTGTTTGGGTGCTGCTGCCCAATAAGGCAAAGTATTATTTATTAATTTACACTAGTGGTGTGTGTTTGCTTTTCTTGTTTTCATTGTTGAAAGAGCCAACAGCGTAAATCGTCTGATCCGACCTAGGTTATAGTTCAAGTATATGTTTACAGACAGTGTAAACTGGGATGTCATTAATAGTTAGATTCATGGAGTCTAGCTGTTCAACTTCATCAGGTTGCAGGCGATTGTCACACCGTCAGGGATTTTAAGTGGTAACTTGAATATGTCGGCTACTTATATTCAAACTGACAGGTGCGATTCTCGACAACTGCTGGTAATCAATCACTGTTAGCATGACAAGCAGTTAACAGAGAAATTTGTTTTCATATCAGCTATAGACACAAAATATTGTGTTGTTATCTCTTTTAGGCTCTCTCGGAGGTAGACGGCGCACCAAAATTAACCAATAGAATGCCCAAATCAGCATGGAGCTTCCAATGTTTGGTGGTCACCAACTATGCAACCTTTTAACAAAAAAAAAAGTACATACAAAACCCCCCCCCCACAAAACAAACACAACATACATATTAAATAAAATGGATTAACACATACAACTATTCCAGTTCTGTCGAGTTCATCCCTGCAAAATAATCACCCAATTTCTTTTGGCTGAATAGGATGAAAAATATACGTATCCTTGATAATGAGAGAACATAATCAAAATGATCATCACAACTTCCACCCTACACTAAATTCCTAATTAACAACAAAATATCTATGAGGCCATGTATGGTGCCGTGGGATATATTCACTGGATTAACAACAATGACAGCTGGAGATCTTGGCATCTTGTAAGCTAAAAATAATAGATATAAAAAGTCAAAAACAGATGGACTAAGTCGAATAAAAAGATATAAACCAACATCCCACACTTTTGATGTCTCGTATGTTATTTTATGTCTAATGTTGCCAAGGTGGACAGCAGCGCATTTGAACAGAAAATACACAAGGGTTTATTTAAATATTCTACAAAGGCCTCGTTTAATAATTTGTTTATTTTGTAAAGCCAAATATGTCAGGAGGGAAAGGAGAGTTTCGCAGCGTTATACATTACAAACGTCCTGCTTACTTGGCCGACCCGTAATATCTGTAATTGGTACTAAAAAAGATTGGGGTATGTAAACTCTTAATATCTAAGTTAGGCTGCTACAGCTACTTCACTTAATGTTTCAGAATGCAGAAGTTTACATAGTATCCAGGAGACTGCCGTTAAGAACAGGATTTAATCAGGCATGGCTTGCAACAACATATTACGAGTGCATATATATATAAATATGTACATTGAATGCGATAGATAGATAGATAGATAGATAGATAGATAGATACTATTTAGTATTTTCCTCTTTCCAATTTCATCTATTTTTGCTTATTTGTCACATTTTAATGTTTCAGATAATCAAACTAATTTTGATACGACAAAAACAATGTGTTTTCATGAATTGCAGCTGTGAACATGCCCCAAGAACTCTGTATATAACTCTATATAATGTCTACCTACATTATATGAGTAGACAGATAAAGCAGACAAGGATTTAACTGTTTGAGTAACAACTATACAGGGAGTCAGAGTAGCGACAAGCACATATCACTAGCACAAAGGCACTTTACTTCCAGTGATTTTACCTAAAGCAGAATATCACAGAATGTCCCAAAATGTTGTCTTCTATACATTTGAGAACAAACATAGCAATTGCTAATTGTCTTATAGTTTTATAATAATCCTCTTTCTTCTTGCATCAGTCATTCCGCCTTTATTTTTTTTTGGTGTCCCCTTCCCTTAAAGAAAATTAATTTGTGAAAAGGGCAAACATGAAATTTAAACCTTTTGAAAAAGAAACTGCTCAATAAACAAAACATGAGTGCATTCTGCAATTTGATGTTCTACTTCCACCCACCTACTTGTTCTTTATCATATAAGAACAAGGCTGCCTGGGAGGATTTATGGAGGCTTAGTACTGACATCTGAGCTAAAATAATTCTATAGAAAATATGTTCAGTCCTGCCATGAAAATATACCTTTTAAAGCATTAAATTGCTGTTGATTGAAGAGCAGTGACCTGTTAAAGGTTGTTATACCAACAAAATGGCATTTTGACGTTTACTGTGTGAAAATCTATAATTCAAATAGAAGTAGTATGTTTCGTTTACAAATCCGCATATACATAAATACATATTTCAAGAAATGCTTTAAACCTGCAGAAATCGGCTATTATTAAACCTCTGTATACAATCAAAAATTACGTAAACCATATCATTCTTTCTGATTTAAAATGTATCTTCCCAACTTTCCAAAAAACAGATTATTGCATTTGTCCCTTTTCAATCCATAACTGCCAAAGCGCTTTATTCAAATACTTATGAAAATAATTAAGCAACTATCAGTAGGTACAAATCTAATTCTTGTTATTAATGACATTGGACATTATCAATTTGGCTTCCCTTATAAATTATTTTGCGCAAGCAGACATATTTCAAGTAGTCTAGTTTAAGATTAATTATACTAGCCAATGCTTGCTATAGAGCATGTTCCTTTTTCAACAGGGACATAAGCAGAACACAGGGTTATAAAGAAGTCATAATGTTATGTTTACTAGATTATAAATTATTTTAAGTTGGGTTATCGGTTAGAAAAAATTCACGTCCCAGTGTCTACCTGCTATGTTTATTTTTTTTTCCTTGTAAATTCATCTTTTTCCTTTAAAAAAATGTGTGTGTGTAAAATAGGCAAGAATTGAAGTGTAATAGGATTATTTCAGTGGGCAAAATCACATCAAATTAAAGGGAAAATGTCTTAAACCTGTCTAGTAGAGATGGACAAATATTCCTGTACTAAAATCCTACGTAAGACATAAACAGGAAGTTATGCTAAAATTAAGCTTCTGCTCTCATACGGTGGCCCAAAAACCCAACTTGAGATGGGTTCACCGCGGCCTAGCATATGAATTTGAGGACTATTCGTCAATTAGCTAGTTAGAGAGTAGCACATTGCATCAGATCCTGCAATACTACAAATAGCCACCAGGATTTAGATGTTTTTCTGTTTTTTTCTGCGTGGTTATACATTTTCTTTATGTATATTCGCTTGGTAGGAGTTGACCCTGGGCTGCATACAGGAATTTAAGCATAAAGGAAGTTTCAATGTGCATAGGAAAATAAAAATTCTGTAGTGGTCCAAATGACCAGCTTGATGGAAACTGTGCAGGGCTTGACCGGCCATCTGGCCCACTGGGCAAATACCAGGTGGGTCAATGCTCAACAGTGGCCCATATCTTACAAATTCAATGTGCGGCTGCCGGCTGGAGATGCCCAACCACACGCTATGTGGGCATAAATCAGCAAATCCAACCACTGGCCGCACTTATGTCATCAGGCGGCTGTCGGCTTTAAAGAGCCAACACATCAGGAAAGCCTGGAAAAACAGTAATAAAAGGCAAAAGAAGTCCCTCTGAATTGTCTCTAAATATTTTAGAACACTTCAATATTGTAGCTGGTCCTCTAGGCACAGTCTAGCTCTCTCTGCCTGGCACTGATACATTAGCATGGCAAACTGTCATTTCTCAACCTTCTTGAGTTTCACTATATTTCCTCATCCTATAATTACAGATTCATCCATTCACTTTTCTTTTATTCTTTGGAGCTGTTGGTTGGTTATGGAGATTGATGTAAAAATAGTATCAAAACAAATCTGTTCCTCCACTGGAACAGAATTCAAATTGAGTTACTGTGCCGAAAAGAAAGTTTTATTAATCATTCATTTACCTGGCAACCGAATAATATTTCTTCAGTTTTATCATGTCTTTTGTTCATAAAGTAAAACATGTGATGGTTTAATTGACTATTTCCCAATTCCACTGGGTTGTTATAAGTTTATTAAATAATAATATATCAAATTATATTTCTCTATACTCATGCAAGTGTATTCTGATTCTGTCAATGCTGCCTTGATGCACGGTAGTGAAACCCGACACTGAAATAATTATCCTGGAGATTTACTGTACCCAGGTATGGCTGGTGGTTCTCTGCTGATGAAATATTAAATGTACTTGCAGTGCGTGACAGGTGAGTGTCCTTTGAAGCCTATGGCTATGTATTTAACTCTTCCCGGAGAACATGTTATCCTATACAATTTATAGACCACCTAGCGTCAGACAATAAGCCCCTATTTAACAAGCATCTGACAGATGACAAGCAGGGTGTTCATCCAAATAGAGTTAAAACACCACCAGACTTTTTTATCTTAAGAGGGACATTTTAAAACACTAAAGTTGCCTTAGCGAACTGTATTGATCTGGGACCTAAACCCACTGTTCACTTCTATTTGTTTTTAAATCACAACAAATATAAATACATGTAAGGAAAAATACTGTACTGAACAATCATTGTATAAAAAATACGATGGACATACCAGGAAACATCCCCATGCTGCTCCTCTACTGCTCCGTAAAGGTGGCAGGAAGGGAGCGCGGTCATGAAAAGGGGAGCTGGACATACAGACTTTTTAGGTAGTGGATTTTAAATAGTTTTAGAAGTTGGGTTTGGATGTAGAGGATATAGACAAAAAGGGAAATTCTGCCCCCCACTACCAGAGATAAAACACCGACCTGGTGGCCTGGGAACTGATTGCCGGGGCCTCTAGGCAAAATCTACTTTTTTCCAGGTATCCCTATGGGCCAGGTAACCATCTTGGATTACTATTTGTAGATTGGAAACTGTTTCTAATCCCTGTGGATTAAAAAACAACCCTGACACGTTAAGGCCCACGGCCAAGAAACAAAACTACACTAAATGTTACACTCTTACATCACCAAGCTAGGCTACTGCTGTGAGCAAATGTTTGAGGGCTGGCTCTTTATAATGCAAAGTTTAGGTGGTGAGATAAAAAGTTTGATCATCTTGTGTTCAATATATACAACTGATGAATTATTACCGAATCAAAACTTTCCAAGAGGCCTCTACTTAAAGCGGTGCTCAATAGACCAAGTGGGGCTATCAGTGCCACCAAAGTCTATTTTTCAACTGCACATAGTAAGCAACTACGGTAGCCATCCAGTGGGTTGTTGCCAAAATCCTTGCCCACTAAACATTTCACTGATCTAATATTAGCCATTAACTAAACCTTTACTGCCCATAAACTTCTGCTATAACGGTAAGATTATTGCTTAATGAGCTACGTGCGCTAACCTTTACTGTAAATGCCACTTGTCAATTTGTCAGAGGTAACAACACATAGCTGAACTTTTCATCTTGTTCCATGATTCAATCCTTACAAAGGAAAGACGTTGAGCCTTATTTCCTGTTTTTTTGCACATCCGAGACCCTTCCACACAGATCTATGAGATCATCTATTCTTTTAATGTTATTACTTGAAAATAAAAAAAATTGATTGGTAAAGATTAATATTTTCAACAATCACCCTCTTAGAACAAAAACTCCACTTCTCCCCACTTTTGTTAATTTTTATGTGGGTGGCTTTGTAGAATTAGTTTCATTTTAATTGAGCAATTTAAACTGTCATGGTGAAATCTGATTTCATAAATATGCATTATGCGCTCTCGAAAATGTTAAGTATCATTGCACTGAGTTGCATTTCTAATGAGAGGGATACACTGCGATGCGTCTTACAGGCATGGGCTGCAACTCAAGAGGCATAGATGAATGATTATAAAAGTAATAATACTCAGAGGTTGAAAAACGTAAATAAAACATAAGTTAGCACTGTTACCCAGGGCAGTTGCATGCATGAGATTTCTGTAAAACAGTACATCATGCCACAGCACATGTGGACAAGCACCGCTGGATCAGAGCCAAACTCACCTGCTAGATAAGAGGATCCTCGCCCAAAAAACAGCAATATAAGAAAAATGCAATATTGAAGGACTCTCCTTGCTGCACCATGGATGTAAAAGGCTAGGTTTGCATTGCAGAATACACAGTAGTGGAAGAGTTAAAGCGAGGTGAGTATGATTGTTACACTGTATTATAAAGGTAATACGACGATAAGCAACTATATTGTCATCTCTATTACAGTATTTTACCGTATATCTTCATCGCTACAACATAGCAAACCTCAAGGAGACTTTATGGTTCAGTCCCAGAAGGTACCCGTACATGCTCACAGCTCTTAGTGTTTAGTTTTACATTTAAGAATTTTATATACACTGTCTGCCCCGTTACTTTGGCAACAGACATGCAGGCTAGTAGATTTTAGATTTATTATTGTACCCACAAAATCACTAAATGCACTTAAACTTATATCCAGAAGCAGTAGGTTTATATATATATATATAAAGCTTGTCCTTCAGCTGGTTAAACCAGTACCAAGTATATTCCAATGATCTCAGTCCCATCAAGAGTAACATAGACCAAATAATAAAAGGTACATAGGCAGCATTAAAACTAGGAACTTAATTAATTAATCTAATTAATTGTTATGGATAAAGCCATATTAGCCCAAGAGAAAGAGATGTGCTCAGTTGAATTTGAAATAGAAAGGGGAAAAAATTAAATACTTAAAGGGATTTAACAAAGTACAAGAGAAAAGTTAATTTCAAAGAGGAAATGTTAGAGGAAGAGGTCATAATCTGAAGCTAGAGGGTCAGATGCTTAGATATTAAGCAAGGAATTTAATTAACTTTTTAGTTTATTTTACTAAGAGTGGTAGATAAGTAGAACAGCCTCTCAGCAGAAGTGACAGAGGCTAATACAGTGATGGGAAGGGGGATATGTCGTAGGCATTTGATGTATCATGAACCTTATACAAGACTAAGGACCGATGTTATGGTCTAGCTGCTTTTCTGCTGCATTGCTGGAGGCTATACAGCTTGGCTGGGTTGCCATGGCTACACTCCTGTCACTCCTGTGACTCAGCCCATTGTCCAGCCCACAGCCAGCCCCTTTTGGCTATTTAAGCAGCTAAACCTCACTTCCTCTTTGCCCTTGTGTTGTTTCTGGCTGCAAGTGCTATCGCTGTGTTCCTGAATTCCTGTGTATGACCTGGCTTTCTCTGACGTCCCTCCTGGCTCCTGATTCCTGGCTTGTTCCTGACTTCGCTGATCTCTGTATTCCTGACCCCGGCTTGTCTGAGTACCCGTCTTGGTTCCTGACCCCGGCTTGTCTTTTGGTATATGCTTTTGGATCACGGTTTGGCTTTGTTTACTATTGTCATTACAATAAAGGTGATTGCATTTTACGTTTTGTGTCCATCTGGTTCCTGGTCCCTAACATTACACAAGGGCCATGAACCCAGAAGGGGCAGGCAATCCACCAAATGTTTTTACCAGGCTGGACCAGGTAGACCAACGCATGGACCAATTTGCGTTAGCTCTCCAGACCTTGTTGCTCCGTACTGCACATCTGGTTCTGCCAGCTCAGGTCCCCACGGCACAGGCTGCCTCTATACCTGCTGCTGCTTCCGCTCCGTCTGCCACTGGTGATTTTAATACTGCCAGAGGCTTGACAGGGTCCGCCCCGCTTCCAGAGCGTTATGGGGGCGACCCTAATTTGTGCAGAGGTTTCCTGAACCAGGTCAGTATTTATCTGGAGATGGTACCTCAGGCCTTTCCGTCTGACAGGAGTAAGGTGGGCCTCGTGATTTCTTTACTCTCAGACAGGGCCTTGGCATGGGCAAATCCCCTTTGGGAGACACAGAAACCTTTAGTACACAATTACCCTGAGTTTGTTGCGTCTCTAAAACGGGTATTTGATGTACCGGCACGCTCTGCCTCGGCTGCCAAACGATTAATGTCCATTCGGCAGGGTACAAGGACGGTTTCGGACTATGCTATTGAGTTTCGTACCCTGGCCGCTGAGGTTGGTTGGAATAATGAGGCTCTCGTGGCTGCTTTTTCTAATGGGCTCTCGGATATACTTAAGGATGAGATTGCGGCCCGGGACCTTCCCAGTGATTTGGAGGAATTGGTCTCTTTTTGTATCCTTATTGACTCACGAATCCGTGAGAGACCATCCTTCCGGGAGTGCCTGCGGAGGCCTCCTATACGTTTAGCCCCGAGCTTTTCATCCCCACCCGTGCCTCCCTCTCCTCCCATGCCTCCTGGTCTCGACACTTCGGGCGTTGTGGAACCCATGCACCTTGGATTTACCCGTCTCTCGGTTGAGGAGAGGGCCTTTAGGAGGAGGGAGGGTCTCTGTCTTTACTGTGGTAAAGCAGGGCACCTGCTGCGAACTTGCCCTACACGTCCGGGAAAACGCCTGCACCTAAGGCTCCAGAGGGGACAGTCCTTAGGTGGCGTCTCGGCGTCCCCAGATATCCTGAAGGATAAACCTTTAGTCTCGGTGGGTCTGACTTGGGGCAAGATTTCTGTCATTTCAGAAGCACTCATTGACTCGGGGGCAGCGGGCCTTTTTATTGACAGCACCTTTGCTCAGAAGCACTCTATTCCGTTGCAGCTTCGGACTGCTCCACTTGCCATTGAGGCGATCGATGGCAGACCGTTACAGCCCCCGCAGGTCACCCATGAAACCGCTCCTTTGTCTATGGCTGTTGGGGCTCTCCATCATGAAATTATTCAACTCCAGGTGATACACTCTCCTCATTATCCTGTGGTTTTAGGATATCCATGGTTGCGCAAACATAATCCCGTGTTTGATTGGGTAAGGGCCGAAGTCTTGGCATGGTCTCCTAATTGTTCCGAAACATGCCTAGGGAGAGTGGTGAAGGTGCTAACCACTTCTCCGGTCTCTTCCTTGCCTGAGGAGTATCAAGAGTTTCGTGATGTATTCGATAAGGGCCGGGCTGGTGAGCTCCCACCTCACCGCCCGTACGATTGCGCCATTGAGCTGCAACCTGGTGCCATACCCCCTCGAGGTCGAGTCTACCCATTATCTGTCGCAGAGAATAAGGCCATGGAGGAGTATGTTGCGGATGC
The DNA here is from genome assembly GCA_009364415.1 of Spea multiplicata. Lineage (NCBI taxonomy): Eukaryota > Metazoa > Chordata > Amphibia > Anura > Pelobatidae > Spea > Spea multiplicata. The sequence goes on along the minus strand of VKOC01017534.1, from coordinate 9,349 downwards.
GCTGTCCCGGGGGTTCATCCGTAAATCCTCTTCCCCTGCTGGGGCCGGATTCTTTTTTGTGAAAAAGAAGAGCGGCGAACTGAGACCCTGTATAGATTACAGGGGGCTCAACCGTATCACGGTTAAAAATGCCTACCCGATTCCACTCATTACCGAGTTATTCGATCGCTTAAAAGGGTCCAAGGTATTTACAAAGCTCGACCTGCGAGGGGCGTATAACTTAGTAAGGATAAAGGAGGGCCACGAATGGAAAACCGCGTTTAACACCAGGAGCGGTCATTATGAATACCTAGTTATGCCCTTCGGTCTCTGCAATGCCCCTGCTGTTTTCCAGGAATTTATAAATGATGTCCTAAGGGACATGCTCCAACAATGTGTGGTGGTATACCTAGATGATATTTTGATCCATTCCACCTCCATAGAAAGCCACCACACTGATGTAGCCCGAGTCCTACAGAGGTTACGAGAGAATAATCTCTTTTGCAAATTAGAGAAGTGTGAGTTCCACCGCAAGCAGGTCACCTTTCTGGGGTACGTAATTTCAGAGGTCGGTTTCGCTATGGATCCTGAAAAACTCTCGTCTGTTCTCGAGTGGCCACGACCTGTAGGTCTCCGCTCCCTTCAACGGTTCCTCGGCTTCGCTAACTATTATAGGAAATTCATTCAGAATTTTTCCTCTATTGTTAAGCCTCTTACGGACATGACCAAAAAAGATGGCAATGCCTCTCTTTGGTCCCCAGGGGCCATCAAAGCTTTTGAGTCATTGAAGGCCGCTTTTGCCGCAGCTCCTGTTTTGGTACACCCGAAACCCGAACTTCCATTCGTACTTGAGGTCGATGCGTCTGAGACAGGGGTAGGCGCCCTCCTGTCTCAACGTCCTACTCCTGAGAGCCAGTTGCACCCATGTGGGTACTTCTCCAAGAAGCTAGGTGCTGCGGAATGCAACTATGAAATTGGTGACCGTGAGTTGCTTGCGATAATACTGGCTCTCAAAGAATGGAGGCATTTGCTTGAGGGAACTTCCGTACCAATCTTAATTCTCACGGATCATAAAAATCTCACCTACCTGTCCGAGGCTAAACGCTTAACTCCGAGGCAGGCCCGTTGGGCATTATTTTTATCTCGTTTTAATTATGTGGTCTCGTACCTGCCGGGGACCAAAAATGTCCGGGCCGATGCTCTCTCTAGACAGTTCTCAAAAGCTAAAGAGGAGTGTCCTCCAAGTCCGATTATTTCCCCGGACCGAGTACAGGCTACCATACGTACCAGCATAACATCTCCCCTCGGGGACAGAATACGGGCCGCTCAGGTAGATGCACCTGCTGAAACCCCCTCAGGGCGATGTTTTGTACCCGTCAACCTGCGTACCAAGTTACTTTCCACCTATCATAATCCTAAATCAGCAGGGCATCCTGGGAGGAACCAACTTCTCTGGTCGGTTTCCCGTCTCTTCTGGTGGCCAGGAATTAACAAAGATATTGTTGCCTTCGTAGCAGCCTGTCCAGTCTGCGCGCAGACTAAATCACCCCGTCACCTTCCAGTGGGCCTTCTCCAACCCATACCTACTGGTGAGAGGCCATGGTCTCACCTTGCCATGGATTTCATAGTCGACCTTCCGCTGTCTAATGGTAACACAGTTATCCTCATGGTTGTTGACCGGTTTTCTAAAATGATACACTGTATACCATTCAAAAAGCTCCCTTCCGCTAAGGAGTTGGCTACAGTTTTTATCAAGGAGATCTATCGGCTACATGGGGTTCCCAAAGTCATACTTTCTGACCGGGGTAGCCAGTTCGTCTCGAGATTTTGGAAGGCCTTCTGTGCGCAACTGGGTATCCAACTCTCCTTCTCCTCGGCCTACCACCCACAATCTAATGGGGCTGCGGAAAGGGCCAATCAGGGCTTGGAGCAATTCCTGCGGTGCTATATCTCGGACCACCAAAATAACTGGTCAGATCTGCTACCCTGGGCGGAATTTGCTCATAATAGTGCTGTCTCGGCCTCTACCCGGTTCTCCCCTTTCATGGTAAATTATGGGTATCAGCCCTCCATGATTCCTGATAATTTCACTTCCCAGGGGATTCCGGCACTGGAGGATCATCTCCAGCAGATCCGTTCCACATGGGTGCAGGTTGAGGAGGCACTTCAACGCTCACAACAGTGTCAGGAGCTCCAGGCTAATCGTAAACGCCTACCCGCGCCTTCCTATCAGGTCGGGGAGAGGGTCTGGTTATCCTCCAGAAATCTCCACCTCCGGGTACCCTCCCAGAAACTGGTTTCCCGGTATGTGGGGCCTTTCCGTATCCTTCGACGGGGTAAACCCTGTGGCCTATGCCCTGGATCTTCCTTCTAACATGCACATCCACAATGTGTTCCATGTCTCACTGTTGAAACCTCTGGTCTGTAATCGTTTTACTACAGTCACTCCTCGCCCCCGTTCGGTGACTGTAGACAACCATGAGGAGTTTGAGCTCCGCTCCATAGTCGACTCTCGTTGGTTCCGTGGGAAGCTCCAGTATTTGGTCCATTGGAAGGGGTACGGTCCCGAGGAGAGATCTTGGGTTCCAGCCTCAGATGTCCATGCTCCCGCTCTCCTTCGTGCCTTTCACTCGCGTTTTCCCCTCAAACCTGGGCCTGCTCCGCGGGGAGGGGGTCGTTGAGGAGGAGGTACTGTTATGGTCTAGCTGCTTTTCTGCTGCATTGCTGGAGGCTATACAGCTTGGCTGGGTTGCCATGGCTACACTCCTGTCACTCCTGTGACTCAGCCCATTGTCCAGCCCACAGCCAGCCCCTTTTGGCTATTTAAGCAGCTAAACCTCACTTCCTCTTTGCCCTTGTGTTGTTTCTGGCTGCAAGTGCTATCGCTGTGTTCCTGAATTCCTGTGTATGACCTGGCTTTCTCTGACGTCCCTCCTGGCTCCTGATTCCTGGCTTGTTCCTGACTTCGCTGATCTCTGTATTCCTGACCCCGGCTTGTCTGAGTACCCGTCTTGGTTCCTGACCCCGGCTTGTCTTTTGGTATATGCTTTTGGATCACGGTTTGGCTTTGTTTACTATTGTCATTACAATAAAGGTGATTGCATTTTACGTTTTGTGTCCATCTGGTTCCTGGTCCCTAACAACCGATTAACGTTTGAGTCCTTACAGCAGGAAAAATGGGCAGGCTAGACGGGCCGAATGGTTCTTATCTGCCATTAAAGTGTGTGTTTCTATGAATAAAAGCCCACCATTCCTTCCCAGAGCTTTGTGTAAAAGTATCATAAGGCTAAATGGTAAACTTACAGTGTGTCTGTACGTATTAATGTATATTTGTTATGTATGTGTTAACTGCCCCATATAAATTGTACAGCACTGCATAAATAAAAGACAATGATAATAATAATATAAAGTTGGATGAGGTTTTGAGACATCAGAGGTCTTTTCATCACATCCGGTGGTGAATGGTTGACTGAGCGATGCACAGTAATATTTATTGTTATTATAAGCACAATGTATTTCTTGATAACATTAGTTAGTGACAGTAACATCCTTAAACTTAACATACTTAACATACTTACACACACTAACATCCTTACACATACATGCAAACATAAACACATACAGTAACATCCCTACACACAGTATGATCCTAACACACCCACGGTAACATATTTACACGCATATACTAACATACACACATACAGTAACATACCTACACACAGTATCATCCTACATCACCACGGTAAACATATTTCGCATAATACTAACCATACACACATACAGTAACATACCTACACACAGTATCATCCTAACACACCCACGGTAACATATTTACACGCATATACTAACAGACACACACACAGTAACATATTTACACTTACACACACAACCTAGCTTTGATGGCTCGGAAGGAGTCAGCACTTCTGCACCTCAAGGTCCTCACAGGCTGAGAGCCAGGAAATGACGTTGGGTCTAATGAAGTGCAGCCCACAACGGTGTCCTCCCGGTATGCCCGGGGGGGGGGACTGGTATTGGGGGCCCGCAGGGTCCCCTATTACACCAGTGTCTCCACTACCGGTGGGCTGCGTCCTGCTGGGTGCTTTCGTTACTGGGTGCCGTGCACCCCTGGCTTCTGCCTCAACCTCTCGGGTGATAGAGCAGAGAGGCTGAGTCTGGGGCATTGGTACTGGGTGTACCCTCCTGATGACGGTCCAAATGTACCTTTAAATCTATACTCTGTATCAAATGATTATTCAGCAATGTTTTGTAAAGCTTGTCAAATGGCATATGTTGCATCTTTCAGCAAAACATAGGCATAATTATTTTAGAAGCCAATTAAGTTCCCTTGTTGGGAATTTAGTGCTTTGAAGAAGGATTTTGACTTTGACAAATATGGTAGAATTTTTCATATTTGGTCTTTCAATTATACTCTTTACAAAAACAAAGAAATGCGACTTTTTAAATTACAACTGATGTGCTTTTTCTCCAAATTCCCCCTGAGGATTCCTATATCTGAACAATAAAGAAAAGCTTTATCTTAGTTTTCTTTGCAGTTTACCATAAATAATGTATGTCTATAGACCTATATGTGTGATTGGCATGGGTAGAAAGCTTCAAGTTCACTTTGGGAGCTTCAAAAGGTCTCCCAAGAGGAAAAACGTGCTCCGACCCCCAGCACAAAGGTTAAATAAAACAACATATCAAAAAATCATCAGGGAGTATTATCTGCCTTTATAATAAATTCCACGTGATTTACAAGCTCCAATAATGCATTCAAAAAGGTTTGACAATATTTATTATGAATTTTTAAATTAATTTTATTTTCCGTTTGCCTGTTAATTAGTGGGAAAAGTATGACTTATTTCATAAATTTTAACAACGACAATATTGTTTGCAGTGATTGTTGCGTAATAAATAATAAAATCATTAATAATCCAAAAAAGGTTTTCTCAAGTTTAGTACAAAGGAAAACGTGACACTTGGAATAATGTGCCCTTCCTGTGTTCCGCTACGTGCTCCATATTAATTATCTGGATGGTTCATTATAAAGAGCCTACTTTTGAAAGGGCAGATGATAGATACTTATGAAAGATCTGAATTAGAGACGGTATATTAAGCATAGCTTGATTGAGAATTGTGTATAGCTGCTTTAAATATTGTTCTTTTGTCTTATTTATTTACTACAAATAACAATAATTATATATTGCACATCAGAGATTATACCAAAGTTTCACTGACTAATATATTTACATTTAAATTACACTATTTTCTGAGTTCAAGTGTTGATTAAATTTGGGAAATTAATTAAGATGTGTATACAAAATCAATTAGTTGGCGATGATAGTATAAAGTGCAGTTTTCCCGTATATGCGCATTTCCCGCTCATGAATGTTCACACACGCACAAGGCTCAAATAAGATTTCGGGGCGGCCTACCATGCAAGTCAATAGCCGCCCCACGCATGATGGCTGTATCCTATGGGGATAAAGAGGCAAGTACTGACTCCTGGACTTGTGTCCTTATCTACCAAATTTCAAGGAGGAAGCTCGGTTTAAGGGGGTCAGATAATAATGTTAGTGTGTGTCTAGGAGTGCGTTAATGTGTGTTTGGGCATGTTGGTGTGTATATGTGTGTTTGGGCATGTCTAGGTATATTGGTGTAAGGGTGTGTCTGGATATGTTAGTGTGTATGTGTCTGGGTGTGTGTGGGTGTGTGTTAATATCTGGGTGTGTAACTTTGAGTGCACTTGTCTAGGCATGTGTGTGTGTATGAGTGTCTGGGGTGTGTGTCTAGTAGTGTATGTGTCAATGTGAGTGTGCGTGTGTTTGAGGAGTGTCCGGTTGCGTTTGCGTGAGTGAGTGTGTGTGTTTGTGTGAGTGTCTGAGAGGCTGGGGCTTAGGCTACCTGAAAAGTAAAGCCCGCCGCAAGGAGAGTTAAATTAGGAATAAAGGAGCAGTGCTGTAAATAAAAAAAAGTTACCGTCTCTTTAAATACTAACAAACTGCAAATGTTGAAAATTTGTATAAGAATCTGTAATACACAGCACCGTCATGTTTCCTATTTCAGGCTGAAAGAGAGGGGCCCTACATCGCTCAGGATATATTTAGAATTTTCCGATTAGCTCCACTGCAACAGCGTAACACCGTTCCGTAGTGGATCTGGAACATGTCGAAATAAATCATTATGGTTCATTGCGTTTAAGGAGGAGGAGTAAGTTAGATATCATGCATATTTGGGATAGCTTATGAAAGGAGACATGTCTTTAATCATATTCGATTAGCACCTTGATAAGCAAATGATTAAAATATTTACATGTGATATTGGCGATATTAATATCACTTAAGAGTAATACATTTATGTAAGAGAAAATCATGTAGGATTTTTTTTTACCTAGGAACAATAAAATAGTTTGCTATTTAAATTAAGCTTATTTTTTTCAAAAATGGGAAAAAAATGTTAAACAATGTTCCTGAACCAAGCAATAGAGGTTATTGTTAAAATGCCCCATTATAAGGGCTCTAGTTTTATGAAGTCACATTGGTCAATGTGTTGTGGTAGCCGTGATGAACAGATTTGCAGGAGGAGAAGGTGGAAGACATCGCCCACTTCCAGCGGACAGTGTCCAAACCGTAGTGTGCATGAATGAGAGCTGATGCCATTTACAGTACATGTGAACAAACACTATGGGGACTAGAATGCATAGGTGCCAACAATCCCAGAATTTGCCAGGACAGTACCAACAACAAGATATACCTCTTGCCTTCTATCTGCAGCATCCAGTATCCTGACCCAAATCAACACAAATAAGGAGGAACCCAGTGAAGTCTAGATACTGTCTGTGTAACAGTGACGGTGGGTCGTGACATAACACTTATGAGTAGACTCATGTCATGTGCCACAATAGGTGCCGTTGGGTGGCTCGAAATATTAAACACAAAAGGTTGGTAATTATATGAACAGCAGGCAGTTATAGTCAATATTATATACCGGTATTTTTTCTAGCAAATAAGCTGCATCCTCTGTCTTGCCTCGTGGGAGCAAAAAAGAGATTTATGCTGGCGGATATCTTATGCGCCCTCTACAAGTCATTAGGGGTGATAGAAATGGTAATATGAAGTTGGTTTATAACTTCCCAGAATCACCCTGGACAGATAATCAGGGTCACCCAGACCAGTAAAGCTCTGACTCTGCGGTTGGAGCTTATATAATTTCATTAAAACATTTCACCACTATAATACATGATATAGAGTTAATATTTTAAAAAGCCTCAGTGTCAGCACATTTTTTAAAGCGTGCAAAATAGCTAAACATTTACAGTGACTAGGATTTGTGCTTTAGGCTTTAACAATGGGTTAATAAATTGCCAGCACATCCATATATCACTGGGGTCTTATTACAGAAACTACACCGAATATAAACATCATTCATTAACATGACCCCTTTCAACTCTGACTATAGACAGGTATTAAGCTATTCAGCACACACACATATTTATGGCGCAAACATATTCCGTAGATATATATATATATATATATATATATATACATACTGTATCTACACACATATATCGATATTTAAATGCTTATATTTGTAAAGGTGTGTCTGAGCCTGAGGTATAGAGTTATACCGTGTAAGCCATAGAAAGAAAGGATATTTGGTAGATGATACCTTTAATGGCTAACTGACCGATAATGAATTGCATGCTTTGTTCAGGCATACTATTACTATTATTACCTATTATCTAGATAGTATGGAAGGCTTGCAATCCATTATACGTCAGTTAGCCAATAAAGGTATCATCTGTACTTACGGTAATTTACCTTCTCCCCTGCATGTCGTGGTAACTACACAAGGTTATACGAGCCTGTCCGTTATCCTGCCTGATTTGGGCTTTTTTCCCGCTTTTGTTGCGAACAAACAACAAAAACCGTACCACTATTTTACACATCCGCCTCTAGTACATGCCCTCACATAAATCTTTATATGTGAACTTGCCGTGAACTCTGTGAAAACAAATGGAGCTTCGGCGGCAGGCAGTTCGATGGACACCTTTGACGTAATCAAGCGGCGACCTCTAGCCGTCGGAGGGCCTTCCTGTTGCAGCAGCCCGGCGTCTGCGGTGAGACCGAGGTCGTCAACATGTATTATAAGTTTAGTGGCTTCGCACAGAAACTGGTCGGCGCTGTACCGGCCGAGGCGTATAGCCCACAGGTGAGGGGGGGGTGCGGAACATGTCGCGATAATATCCCGATTTGCCTGATGTATTGGACTGAGGTAGTGTGAATGTCGCTGACCTTCACCAGAAGCTTCCGCCTCTCCATGAAGTATTGGCTTATAGCGTTATTCCCATTATCTATACCTCCGGACTGGAGAAGCTTCCCGCGGGATGTGCTTTAATAAATGCTTGTCGTTATTTATTGTATTCATAGTGAGTGTGAAAGCCCAGCTATGGGTTCTAAGCTGCTGTGCTAATGAAATAATACAGACTGAGGAGATCTCTTCCTCTCTGATCCTCAGCTGGAGTTGTATTGGTGATCAGATATTGATTATGCAGATCAATGATATATTCGTATAGCCTTTATCAGTATATAGCCTGCCACCTTTCTAATTACTCGATTGATTTATTCCTGGCTACATTATTCTCATTGACAGATCTGATTTGGATCTAGCAGCCAAACAATTTAAGAGCCAGCTTTTTTTCCCCCCCAATCATATTTTTATTTTCCTATATTATCCCCTTATCTGCAGTTAAAGGATGTTTATTGGGGCAATATGACATAAAACACACTTTCTTCAGTGCTGCACCATCTTGTACAGTGCTGCGGTTAACCCCATCATGGCAATGGGGTATTTTACACCATAAGGATTCAAGATTGCATGTTTACCCATTATCCTCACGCTTAAACACCAACGCCATACAATGAGACGCACTAATGTCAAGCATTCTACGCTCGTGTACACACATGCTAACACCATAAACTAATACACACTGAATTCTACCATACACACTCGTGCCAATGCTATACTGCGACGTAAAATGTTAGCGTGTGTGCCTGTTACTGTATGGTGTTCGTGTCTAAGTGTGAGAATAATGGCTAAACATACAAGCTTGAATCTTTATGATATAAAATACAACTTGTCCTGAAGGTTAAGTGGCGCGGCACTGAAGAATGTATGCGTTGCCGTGGGGGAGGGGGTACTCTCTGTAAAGTAAAACTTCCTTAAATGACATATAAGCCCCTGACCTTCTCGTTGGGTACATTAATTATGCTTTATCTTTTTAATTTTTTTTCTTCAAGCACTTTTCACTTTTTCCTGAATCTGTTATGAGTTTATTTTTATTTTTTGTTTCCTATAAAAGGGACTGCGG
>VKOC01017533.1:0-93367 GCA_009364415.1 Spea multiplicata | reverse complement strand
TCCTGAGAAGGGGGGTTAGGGTGTGTGTGTCTTAGTGTGTGTGTCTTACTGTGTGTGTGTCTTACTGTGTGTGTGTGGTTTCCCAGATAGCAGTGATTCTGATGAAGTTTTTTTGTTCAGTTTTTTTGTTCAAAAATGGGGGTGCGTGTTATACACCAGTGCGTGTTATACGCCGATAAATACGGTATGTACGGTAAATGAAATGTTTTTGTCAAACAGAGTGATGCTCAACCATTATTGGCGTTATTAATTAATTTTGCTGATACTAATATGTGACATCCCTCATTTTGTTCTGTGCTCAATGGAGTAGGCATGGGTGGCATGGTCATGATGGCAGGTACCCTACTGTCTTTTCCTTACTCTCACCGGATACAGGTTACACTCCTCAATCCAAAAGAACAGAACTACTGATCCGCAGCAGCATCCTAGACATATCTCCAACTGAGCCGGGGATACATGGCACTCTGCACTCTCATCTGGACCTCCACACCGAGCCTGGCACGTTACGTTTGATCTCTTTCCAGTTCTTTCCTTTTGGTTCTCTTCCACTTGGTCTCCAGGGGAAGCCTCAGTCTTTGATTCTTTTGGCTGGCACAGAGTCAGCGACCGCTTTCAATTAGGATCTTTAAAATGTTATTACCAAAACTAAGCCGTTTACGAGATGCATTACAAGCGTATGGTTTAAGATTCTTTACAAATCAGATTATACTGTGTATACTAAAAAGACATTTGTAACTTTGTATTTTAATCTTGGTCCCTCTGGGGGTAATATACCAAGCTCTGAAAAAAAAGGCCCAGCTCATCCCAGTACAGGCTGTTGGGTTGGCCTTTGTTTTCCACCGTCTGCCATCGGCACCAAGGTGTGTGACCTTCATTTTGTTCCAGGCGCCCCGAGGCCGGGCACAGTGTTCATGGTAAGACAGATGTCTTTGAACTGTTGCCACAAACCTGTTGGAGCTGGGTTATCAAGCTGCCATGACCCTGCCGATCTCAGCACTGCCAAGCTATTCGCTGTATTCTGTGGAACCTTATATAGAGCTGAGGTTGGCGGTGTGTGTTTGAATCCTGCGTCATAAATTTGGCAGCTTCTGTGTCCTCTTTGCCACTAACATTAGCTGGTGATATTTACTTTGTCTCAGCCCCTTGGAAGTCCTGACAAACAACATATTTGTTATGGTTTTAGTTCCAGGGATATTTTTTTTTATAGATAAAAGAAACCGTCTCTCTAAACAAGGGTTACACATGAACCATGGAAGCTTAGAAGATTATTTTGACCCAGAATAAACAAGCAAAAGGCTTGCATAGTAATTTCTGCCCAACAGGGTGGATATGTCAGAACCTGACAAACGAAGTATCAAAATAAGGCACACCAAGAATGGGGAGTACGAAAGAACAATCAAACCTCATGCCATTCTATTACTTAATAATAATAATTAATAATAATAATTATTATTATTATTGCTCCTTAAAGTCCCTAATGCCTTTGTACCTCCGCGTATTGTTTCCTTGAAACGTGATTCAAAGTGGCTAAATCTCGTCTACTTTCGCTGCATGATATCTAAAAGGCGTCCAAATGACTAAAAACTCTTGTGTGGACACTGGGATGATACGCACAACCATAAGATAATTAATAAAACTGAATAATGGGTTTATTGGTTCCATTGATGAAGATCACATGTTGTGCTTTCAATCTTCTGAGCTTTCAAATGTCTCTAGGAGTAAGGTGACCTATTTAAGAGCAATTTTTACGTCTTTATTGTTTTAATGGTAAAGTTGTAATAAAATAGAAAACAAAATGATAAACCAAACACACCCAACATTTGTTACACTGGAGCAGTCACCTAGTGAGTGACAATAGTCTCCAACCCACCATAATTTGGAAGATCTTGGAAGATTTTCAGAAGATTTCTGTAAAACACTCAAGCATTCTCGTTGCCAGCAGTAATATTATTAGTAGCCCTGACTGTCAGGATTTGTCGATCCAGTCTTGTGATAGAGGTTAATCTTTCGTAATTCTGGAAGGTTCTTAGAAAGTGCTTGTCATGTAACAACAGATAAAAACAGAGAAGTTAGTGGTATTATTAGCGTTGAACGTTGAGCCCAGCCAAGCAGCACACTAGCACGCCGTCAAATATACATTTTCCAGACAACTTTAACTTTATTATTTCTGAGAATGTTGCCCTACTACAACTTTCATCCAGAAAAACACAGCACAACGCTCTAATACATCCCAATATCAGCTAAAGTGAACGTCAAAGCTTTGGTGGACAACCAGTGTCAAACATTCAGTACCGGGATGGTCAAAGCAGAAGTCTAACAAGACCCTCTTTGTGGTGTCCCCTCTTTTCAGATATTCCAAAAATATTCCCAAAGAAAATAAACATTTTACTGGAGCTTAGGAATTTCTCATTCCTGTGCTATCAACCGTGACATTGAATATTTGTTTTCCATGTCAGCTGTTTAGTTCGTTAACGTAATTTAAAACCCGTTAAGCAGTACATGCGTCTGTTTGATTCTGACCATCGCAGCGGGGTTGTGTAATCAGTTTATTAGGCACAGTTTTTTTCATACGGTTGTACAAATAAAGCATGAAATGATCATTATAGTTTTGAGTTGAGGGTATGAGGCGAGCCTCGTGGCAAAAAGCTGAGTGAATAATGATGAGATCACGTGGTCTTGCTAAAAACACACGTGGGGGGGGGTTTATGTTTTTTAAAACTTTTACAAACAAAATGTGGGGATTACAGATAGAAAAAATTATTTGTATTTAAAGTGAGTAAACCCCTTGCACTTTATGATATCTACGAGGCTTACAAATGACTGCCAAATCTTGTTTGGACACTGGGATGAAAAATAAAGGTTTTTCGGTATCAGAACAAAAAAAACACTATGAACAATATTCAGCAATGATTTTTTGGGGTTTATCTTTTCTGCGTTTTGTCATTAGAGGGACAGTCTAATGTTTCTATAATGGGGAAAACAGGTGGAAACTGTTAATATTTGCACAGGATTATTATGGATCCTTCTATGTGTTTGAATGCACATAATATGCATATGATGACTGGAGTGTACCCTTAAGATCTTACGTCTATGGGCCATGGCTGATTGGGTAGGGTCAATGTGGCTCCCAGATTTCTTTAGATTAAGCCTGTAACATCACTAGTATTATTGGCTACAGGCTATTAGGAAGCAAGGGAAAATAACCCCCCCCTATAATTCAGGGGCTGTTACACTCCTAATGGATGCTGCCCCTTGACGTACTATAAAGGCATGGCATTCTCAGTTAGTGTTTTCTTGATGCCTGTAATTTATGTGTACGTGTGTTTAATATTATTTGTATAGTATAATAAAGGGAATGTACAGGACATAACGTAACAATCTGGTTTCTTTCCAGCTCAGAAAACCGAACTACTAAAAAACAAACCAGCAACTCCTTCTGAAACTCAAGGCAGGCTCAAGAAGAAGTGACAGAACTTGTAACTCCTACTTAAGAAAGTACCCCCTGGGAGGACCATGAGTGAGAAATGCGGTGAGAGGATGTTGGTAAGTGATTTGGAATAAGTGACAGGCTAGCGGGAGGAGACATATCGGAGTCTATTTGGTGAACCTTTTTTATTTTAATTTTTTCTCATTTTTTTTTAGCAATTCCGCTTCTCAGTTTATGAGCACTAGATGATGTTTTAAAAGGCTTTAGTATTTAGTAATTATTAACTAAAGTGAACATGACTGCAGTTTCCTCAGATCAGTTAAACCCGTAACCCAACAGACTTTACGATTTTAGCTTGATGTCATCGATACCTGCCAAAGCTCCTGAGTTTCCGGCATCTCTAAGCAAGGACTCCTAAACACGGCAAGGTCTTTTTTACTACCCAAAGAAATAATGTATTTGTTCACTTTAGAGGGTCCATGTTTAAGCCTCCTACCTCAGTAGTTAAGGCCCAGAGTTTAGTGGATTGAAGACATCTTTCTATATGCTGGGTTTTTATCAGTTGCACTGCAATTGTATTTGTTCTCTATTTACTTTATCATTGTTACAGTGTATCAATGTGCAGAATTTTACAGAACTTGAAAAAGTTAGAGGGCAGAATGAAAGGGGGGTAATTGCAAATTTAGGGTAACTAACAAGCAATATAGATGGAGTGCACATGGTAAGTAGATCTCACATATTCGGTAGAGGTAGAGTTGCGTTTAGTAAACTCAGAGGATGCAGGAGCGTTCTGTCTCTGTGGCTTAAACAGTGTGTAAGGGGGTTATGGGTACCACAGGGAGACCTCTGGCATACGATCCCTTTATCATCCAAAGCAGATGTCTCTTGGTGTAACTGGGAAAGTGACCAGATAACTCAGAAATCACCCCACCCAGTACCCACACACGTAACATGCTGACACGCAATTCCGCCTTAACCTCTTCATTCATGGCTCTTTGAATCTGGCACGTGACAGATGGACATTTTTTTTAAAAACTCACATGCGAGAGTAAAAGATTACGGTGGAAAATCAAACATCCGCCTCTTTACATGTTTAGAAGTCATGGTTTAAATACACAGAGAGGAAGCCGGAAAATGGTGGGGTGAGCAGCAAAAGCTAGGAGAGCATTCATTTTGTGCAAATTCTTAATTCTTTGGATGTGGGAATGTGGTAAATTAATTTATTCTATCTGTTCTTATAGATTCTGTATCAAGTAGGGGTCATAGAATGGTGAACTTTCCCCATGTTTGGGAATGCAGTGGCTTAACTGTTCTGATCATGGCCTGCTAGCCATGTGGTCTAGGTGGGACGGTGGCAAACCTTGTCTCTTGTGTTGCTATATTTTCCCTAAGGAGAAGAGAAGATGTGTCACAAGAATTAAGGGAAAACAACACAAGATGCATCTTCTGACACTGCATTAAGCTATCACCGTGAAAGGCAAAAGCTGGATAAGGCACTTCAGCCTTACGTGAAGTACATCCTAAGAAGGAAACTTGCCCAAGGCAGTATATTTTTGTGTATGCTGTAAAATAAAGGTTCCTTGTTAAGCAGATCTTTGTAAATGTTTAGAATTCTGTTTGGGGGCTTATCATGGGCTACTGCATAAGGTTTTGCTCAATGCTCACTATGGTACCCTTGTGCTATGGTTATGTTTACTGGTGCAAGGATTGTCTTATAGAAAAGTGAAGCTGTGAGCTAAATATATGCTCAAAAATAACGTCCAGCAACAAAACCACCTCTGCAAAATATAAAATAGACACTTTAAACTTAGTTCAGCTTATGTAGCAAATGATCAGAACGTTTGATCAGACCTTTGATCTAATAGAGCAATGAAGATGGATTCAAGTAAACAGGATTTATTACACAAAAGAAGTGCATAAAATATCTTACAATTTACAAAGTAATGGGTCACCCGGGTCTCCACTCCCAAGGCCTTCAAGCCGTCTCTGTATAGAGCAAACAGGATAGAATGTCCTTGATGTTCTTCATCTAGTGTGCTTTATTCATGTTCTTCCCCAGCTTAACTTTGATACCCTTGTAAAATTGTAATCATGGGCTGCCTCAATACAAGAAGCAATGAGAATAAAAGTCGGAATTCTCGCATAGAATGTAAAAATGCACATTTCATTCAAATGAAGGAATAAGACAAGGTCCACTAGCGCCAAAGTTCTATCTGACCAATCCTCCTATCCTTTTTCATATAAAGCTACTGCCGTGTTATTTTGTAAGAACCAAAAAGTTGAGATCTTCTATAGATACCGTCGCTAACTTTTCAGTGCTCGTTTTTTTTTTTTTTTTAATTTTAACATTTTAACATAAAAAATAATAGTCTGAAACCTCAGCCCTAATGGTGTCTCGCATGTGTTTTTGTAACCATGGGCTTGTTTGCCCAATTGTAAAGTTGTCCCCAAGAAGACCCTAGCAAGCGTCTGTACCGCCTGAAAGGTATTCAAGAGCAAAGGTCTAAATGTGGAGCAATTATTTCTGTGATCGCACCGGACTTTGCACTTATTGCCGGAGGTTCTTCCTTATAAACATGGCCCAATGCCCCTGTTTTTCATTGTACAAACTTAACCTCAGGATCAATACACGTCGGAGAGGAGTGGGAAATTATCTATAGCCCTGTGGATTCTGTGCTCCCAGGTTCAGATGTGACTTGATTGGCTATGCCAGTGATGATTCTCCAAATTGTGCAATGTTACAATTCCTAATATTTCTCTTCCCCGAATCAGGAGGAAGTTACACAAACAAAAAAATACAACGTGGTTGTTTGCCGAACTTATTCTTAGCAACACAAGTTAATCAGTACGTCTCTTGATGTCATATGTTTTCTTTCACAGGGTATTTATCTCATACATGACCTTTAATAATGATGGATATTAAAAAAAGGTCTGTTTCAGGATATATAGAGTTTTGGCTATATTTGTTATTTTGCTTTATACATCGACTTCTAAACCTTATTCTTTTCTAGGTAAATTTTCACCATACAACACAATATCCAATCTGCCCAGGGCCAACAGTGACCTTTTTATAGGGATATTACATTCAAAGATATCTTCCTGAGGTTTGTTCCCCCAATCCTGTGTTTAGTGAAACGTATTATTGAATATTATTTAACCATACACGAGAAATATGTTTTACACACTAGTGGTTTTATTTGGAGGATTTTTGTGTCCTTGTGTTATATTAGTGAGGGCATGTGAGTGCCTGTTTGTGTCCAATTATTGTTTTTGTCCACGGGATGTACTAGCTGAGCACAGCAAGTGCAAATGTTCTGCCTTTTTTATCTGAGGTCATGCTTTCATTGTGACCTCCTCCACTCCCCTACCAGGAGACCTCTCTTTACCCAAACGCAATGTTCTCCAGCCTACAGCATCTGGCTTCACAGTTGGAGGATTGACTATGCCGTCCTGGTATTCCCGAGATCAGGCAGGCAAAGTTCAAAAAGTGGACCTGTCAATTTAAAAAAAAACTTCTTCGTACTCGATGGAGCCTAACGGTCCTTAAGCTGCTTTGACATTTCTTAGAAATGTTTATCTGGTTTTAAGGATATTCTAACATCGGTATCATGTTTATTAAGTGAGCTGTAAGATGTCAGATTTGGAAAAAGTGACAGGTCCACCTAATGAGTTTCTGCCACCGACGGCTTAAACCATTTCTCCAGTGCCGACCTTGGGGCTCTTGGCGATCTTTTCTAATTCCTCTAACATTTCTTGTATTTTGTATTGCTACACCTAAGTCTGTCCCTTAATTTGGCCTTATCTGTTAGATAAACAATATTGAACTTGTTTTTTTAGCTTTATGATCTAATTATACGATTACCCCTTTTATTGTATCACTGCACCTTCCAGAATTTTAAAACATAACCAGCTGTCACGTCAGTCAAGTCGGCTAGAAGAATTTTAGTCCCTGTGCCAGAGTCCGTTCGTTAGTGAGTCCTTCCCTCTACCAAGAGTCGAAAATCGGTGGTCAGTTCTTTTTAGAATCCAAGACCCCCATTATCAGGTGTCTGTATTTATACTGCCAAAAAAGCATACGGAGATGTATCAAGAGTAAAATTAGAAAAAATAGAAAAACTTGTGTTATTTTGTTTGGGATCTCATCATATTTGTCTTATCAAATCATATGATTGTTCTATACAAATCAAAATAAAATAAATAATCTATTTTATAAATACTGATGTAAGGAAAGCCAACAGTTACCTTCAGTGTGAATGTGGCAGAATTTGGTATTTGGTATAAATATGCAGGATTGGGTCTTATTTATTATCCATGTTTGTAACCTGCTTTAAGGAAGAGGTTAATCCTCAACTATTTCTGTCTCTACCAATGAGAGCGAGAGATCAGCACAAGCAGAGTCTGAGCCATGATCAGCAGCCCTCAGGGGGTTAAATTGAAAGCCACAGATGGGTACTATCACATGCAGTCATCCGAACATTTAGAACAGTTCTATGACCTGGAAAGTCTGCCTCCGGGGGGCGCTGAGACAGCATTCCCTCGTCCGTATGTGTTAACCTTTCCTTAAACAGTGTCACCGTCCTCCCATCTCTTACTGCCCCGATATTCTACCCTAGCACCTTAACTCCATAAAATGCCTGTTGGGTAAAAACCCCACTACATACCAACCCCATACCCAAACACCAATCCTTCATAGGTCACCAACTAATTTATAGGCTGAAATTTGAAACAAAAATAAAGTTACTGGTCAAAATATCCGTAATTATTATTAAATACCCCAAATTTTCCAGGCTACATACATTTATTTAGAAAACTTTATAAATATTTAGTCAAATGTCTTATTTTAAACAATATCCTATTACTGGCAAACTACTCAGACATTAACACTCCTATGAGTCTTTTGCCTTATGAACCCAAATGACATGCAACTACCACTTAACCAAATAACCCATTTCTCATTCTTTATTCACTTAACTTTTTGGTAGCACAAGGTCACGCAAATGTTTCCATGTAATTAGTAGCATCTCTCGCACCCACTAGTTTATTTTAGCGACCGCTATATGCGTCTGACTCACCAGCTTAGAGGTTTTTGCCTCTCACGTCGAGGAACAGCTGACCATAATCTGAAGCTTCACTCCGAGCAGTTATCACGGGGACCGGGCCCAGACTTGACGATGGGCAACTGGGCAAATCGGCCCCCCACGTACCTTTCTGGTCGCGCTACCGATCTTGTCCTTTACCGTACATTAAAAGTGCCAGGACCCAGTCTGTCCTTGACCGGGTTCATCTGCTGCGGGCAGAAGAGGTATTTTCCACTGGCCCCGAAGCAATCCTGGCCGGCACTTACGTCTTTATGACTCACTACAACGCGGCGAGGGAAATCGCATCTGGCCCTCTGCCCCCAGCCAGTGCTCTGCTGGACGGAGCGGAAAGCCTCTCTGGCCTTTTAAATGAGCAATTATCTCTTGGTAAATCAAAAAAAATATATCAGTTTGGGAGGCAAATGTGTAAACTAGAATTAATGTCATACAGCAAACATATTTATTCTTTCCGATTTACCGTATTGAAGTGACAATCTTTATAACATCCGTTCCATGCCACTTTTGGTCGTCACTAAAATCTTAAGCAACTTGGTAAAGAGTTAGTACTTAGTTTTTTTTAAAAAAGGGGCATTCTTGGTGTAAGAATCTTGAGTGACCATCTGCTGTTCGAATCGGGCATTTACATCTTAATAAGGCTTTATAGGAATGGTCTACAATGTAACAATACCTATTTAATCAGAGTCAATCTGCGTTGGCCAACAATCTTTTAGAAGGTGTTTTGTGTTGGTTACACGTTACATGTAACACGTAACATCGTAGCACCCCTGATATGGATGCCACGCTGGGAAGTTTTGCTGGTTAGCATTACATGTGTTATGTCCGGACCCGTGGACAGACACGTGACTTGCGCATCCAACGCGGTGTGTTTCTTGACTATTTAGTCAGGATCCCATATGTTCGTCCTATATGAAGCATCTCTCGCCCCCACTTCATCCATGCTCTTTGGACGGTTGTTTGTGCTTCGCTTATCTTCTGGACATGCTCTCCCATGAGGGCACTTTGTAGTTACGCACGCGGTAACAGCTGGGTCCCTCCAAGCTAAATACTCCAAATGTGTACTGATAGTCGGAGCGAGAGACGTAGAGAGACGGAGAACGAAGTCCAGAGCAGAAATAAAAGTGGGGGATGGGTTGCCACCGTAGAACACAGCAAAGAGCCTCGAATTGTGGGCATGAGTCACTCCGATATTGGTGGAGGCAAATAATGGGGGTCGAGGGGGTGTTGTATCCATCCCTGCAAGTGAAGCAGCATCTTAGAGGCAGAAACCTTCTGTGACATCAGTAGTACTCTAAATCATGTGTCCGATCTGACAAACTAATATATATATATATAAGCAGGGACAGCCGGTGAAGAACATTTGGTCCACGTCTGTTAATTTTGTATATTTATGATAAAATTGCAGACCTCATTTGATCTCTGGCATTTACTTTAAAGTTGATAAGCACATTCAGTTATTCAGTTTGCTAGAAGTATCTTAATGCTGGGATATACCCTCACTCGGGTTATTGATATGACCCTACAGTGCATTGGTTGTGGATAATGTTCTATGCCGCAGGTCTTTTGTAATAGACGTGAAATGTTTTCTTGTACTATAGGCATCTTTTTGGTCACAGAATTTAGGAGCCAAGAATACATATGTTGAGCTTCTTGGTTTCTTTAAAGGACAAGAAAGATTGATGTCCATAAATGCTCATATAATATTTCTATATAAAATAGATGCCATCAATAATATTTCAAGTCTTGGACAAGGTTGGGTTGTTTCTGGTAACCAACTAGACAAACATTATATCTGACCTGGCTGATTCCTTCAGAAGCTCAGATTAAGGTCTTTTTTCCTGTAATGTGGTATTGGAGTGCTTTTCTCCCACACTCTTTTATGAAGTCCAGGCCTTGATATGGACTACTGAGCCTTTCTATCAAAAAGGGAAGACAATGGAATTTTCCGGGACAGTAACCATACTAAAAATCTCAGTGTATTGTAAGAAGTGTTGCGTCAATAATGATAATAAAGTGCGTCAAGCAATCCAATTAAATGGAAGTGCTCTCTCACTAGTTTAACTATGCTTCATACAGGGTCAGCTCAGCCCTGTATAGTGATGTGAAAATGTTCAACTCTACTGCAAACTCTTATTGACTCATCCTGGTGTACATGTTGGGGGTATTTAGTTGGGGGGGTAAGCAAAGTCTGAATGGGGCTGTTACAGTAGTCGTAGCACCGCCTAATCAGTACCCCTGGGGTACATGGTCCATCGGCACAATATTCAGAAGTGAATTTCCGTTAATGAATTATTACGTAAAAAGTTAATTTGTGCAGAACACTTTGGCTACAATTTTACAACGGAGTAAAGACTTCTTGGTTTGTCATATACTGGATGCTTTCAGCAGGTGTATAGGCTTGGTTGTGTTTGGAAAAATACCACAAGTGCTCCTAGGTTTTTAAATAGTCCACGGATTTCCCGGTACATGGTGTCCACGGTCTATATTTGTTTCTTGCTGGAAAGCTGTAGGGGTGGTCATAAAGCGTGTCCCTCCTGTACCGGTGACCACATATCATGGCTGAGCTCGCTACCCGTGAGCAAAGTGTAGCGTGTTTCGTAATACCTATATATATATATTTATTATATGGATAAAAGCGTATGCTGTAGAAGAGCATTCCCAGATTCTACCACCAAATTCTGACCGCTGTATAATCTTAGATTGTTGACACTGAAGATAACTTTGTAATATCTGGTTTGGCCATCACAAAGCCATGTTCTACTTCTAAGTAGGGCGGGCGCTCGATTCCTCTAATTCATTTAAATCTTAGATATGGGATATGGAAACAATACAGTAGCGCCGTATAAAGCCACTCATCATCTCCAACGATCATTGTTTAGGACGTTCAAAGCCGTACGTTTTGGATTCCGTTGGAATGAGGAATTTTCCCCAACAGCGTGAAGGGTTGCTTTCCTGATAACGTCGGAGGAAACATCTCTTGAAGCCCCTTTTTGTGCATCTCAGGAAATTGCATTGAGAGCCCAGAAGAAGTTAAAATCCTTGCCTGTGTGTATGTGGTTTCCTTAGTGAAGGCAGCGCTCCTCTCGGAGGTGGAGGGCCTCTGTGTAATCGGGTGTGTAATAGATGCAGGGGGAGAAGGAGTGTGAAGCAGCTGGATCCCTCTAATGAGACTTAATTAAAGGACACACAGAACCCAGTTTGTACTTTGCTGTCCCTAGTTTTACGACTGCCGCTGCTTAATCCGTTAACCTTCTACATGCCAGCGGCGGGACGCTGCCTTCATTGCGTAAGTGGCAATCATCGGCGTTGCCAACAATATGATGGCATGTACAGCATGCGAAATGTCCTGCGCCGCTCAACCAGACGGCAAACTATTAGCTATGAACGAGCGGAAGGGATTATATGATTATAGATATCGTAACACAGAAATAAAACAAAAATGAGATGCATCCCCTTCTTCTCATCCCAAAATAGCGAAACTATTACGCTACAAACTCACGTGTAAAAAGGAAACTAATGGGGAACACAATGTAACATTATCGTTGTGCGTTCCCACTTTAAATACACGCCTGAGGGCACATTTCCAGTTTCCCTTCAGTGTTGTATAAGTAACGTATTTATTCAGAAAACTCGAAAAACAATTATACATTTCAATTAAAATGCCCGTTGGACTTGGGAGAATAAATGCGTGATACACACCTGCAGGGAGAAGGGGACACTCGTTCTACGTCTGGCCTTCTACTCTTTAAAAGAGATATTTTATTGATCAGAAGTGAGACGGAAGCGTTGTACACCCTTTAAAGCGTCTGTCGGAGATTGAACAAGTAAAAGCAGCATATTGTTGGTCTCAGCATTTGAGGTTTGTTAATATGCAAACTTTGGACTAACCACTACTATAGTTTTTCTGTTGATTGCTTGACATCTTGCGTCCGAATTGCTCAGGTTTTACATTAATAAAACATGGCAGTGCGTTCGTTGTTGTTATGTGTTTGCTATTTAAATATATCATGTTACGGAAAGTACATTGTATTGACTGTTCCATGACTTCGGGAGTGCTGAGGCTTGGCTTGGGAAAAAGCGCATATTACAGAACAACATTGTACAGGCTGCATTATTCTTTAAAGGTTCTGTAGCTATACCTGTAAGACCTAAGCCATGGTCAGTACACCAGAAATGGTCCACAGGTTGCTTGAAGGTGGCTATTAGGATCTTACAAGGACACGTACCTACCAAAGAATTGTTTCTGCGTAAGACAGAAATGTTTCCTAACCAGATCCTTAACTTTCATATTACATTAATTAATTCATTAATTAATATTTTTATTTATATAATGATGGCGCCTATTGGGTTTGGTTTTGCCTTTTGAGTGCATAAACAGCTCACTTTGGGGGCTTGGGAAATGCTATTTTAAAAAAAAACTGGCTCCATATTTTCTCTGATGCCTCCTGTGGCCAAGTGGAGAATAGCATGTAAAATACCGGTATCATCGTTCCCGACACGCTGTGCTTTTACAGAGAGGACTGGCGTGTAACTGTGACAGTGCTATTCTTTCTAACTTTGTAGCTCAAACAGTTAATAAAGGTTATATCTGCAAAAGGCAAATGAATCATAGCCATAATGTAAAAGCTGCTTTTTACAACATGTTAATTTTTACTTTTCACGTAAAAAAAGGCTGCATAAAGTAAAGCCGCAGGGTGGTGCCGGTGACTTCTAAAGTGACTTCTTAAACCTAGACCCTATGAGGTGTTACCATAGAGTTTTTGAGGTATGGTTAGTATATCCTTTACTGATTACCAGCAGAAGTTACATTCTGTGTGGTCCTACAGAGGAGTGCGTAGAAGACCCAGTGGATTTCAGATGGATTTCAGTATACACAAAAGGAGGAAAGTTAATAACAACATAACTAAAATGTGCAATACATTTAGGCTGAAGAATGGAGGGAGGCACAACAAGTGGTCCTAGGAGTCATATGGAGTCCAATGTCGCCAATGAATGTAAAAATATTTGCAAACCGATGATAAACCCAGAAAGCTACAAGGATCACTATAACGATGCCGAGTGTGGCCTTGCCTCAATGCCTCCTTTGTATGAAGCTCCCAGGGAAACTGTATGATGTCCTCTGGAATTGTTTCAATCCCTGCTAAATTGTCCCCTTTTTTTCTGGGATGAATTTTCACAGCAGCAAGATGGACGTCATGTAATCGGGTCTTCCGAAAGTAAAATTTTGAAGACAGGAAAGCTAGAAAGATGTGTTAAAGGATGCTTAAAAAAGAGGCTCAACTGACCAAAAAGAGAAGGGAACTTCCTTCTGTTTTAAAAATGTTTCACGTGCGAAATGCTACTTTCATTTGCTTTCTTCTTCTTCCTGGCCTTAAACCTTTTTTGGTCTTCCAAGTTAGTTGCGATATCGAAAAGGAGAGGTCATAAGTTCCTTTGCTTTGTAAGAGCATAAAAAGTGGGGAGGCCGAGGGGTTTTTGTGTCTTTCACTCCAGAAAGGACTGAATACACAAGGAGGAAAAAGTGGGGGTGAGGGTGTAGTTGGGGGGTGGGGAGAGGAGATTGTCCTGACTGAAGCCCCCCTCCTCTGCATAGTCTATGGATGTGCCAGAGACTTCTTAACGCATTTCAGCCACTTTGAAAGCATGTCATTGCCTAAAAAGCTGGCAGATAAACGATGTACGCGTCTTTGAGAAAACATACACTTCCGCAGCATTTTATTGTCCCCGTGTGGATTTATATCAGGAACCAGTAAATTTGTCTCCCCTTTCTCTTTCCGCCTTCTTTTCCGCCCGTGAAATGTTGTGTGCCCTCATCTCAGGAACCAGCCTAGAGCCAAGACACAAACCGTCCATACCTGAGAGGCTCACCCATTTCTTTTCCCCTTTGGATAACCTGGCCTAGAACGATTCCAAGAAGTCACAGGTCGGGAAGAAAGTTAAGATGGGACTATGTGTGGTAGGTGATATGATCTGTCGGCAGCTCTGGTTCTGGACTTTCCTTTCTTGTAACT
This sequence comes from Spea multiplicata, assembly GCA_009364415.1. Taxonomy (NCBI): domain Eukaryota; kingdom Metazoa; phylum Chordata; class Amphibia; order Anura; family Pelobatidae; genus Spea; species Spea multiplicata. Next base: position 78,833 of record VKOC01017533.1, on the reverse strand, counting down.
AAAATAGCCTTTTGGGGTCTTTTTTCTCGACTAGTAAATTCAATGATGCCATTAACTGGTGAAGGACACAAATTTCATTTTTTTTTCATATTTTCTATATTTTTATATATATCATTTTTCATTGTTCTGTTTTAATGGCAAGTTTAAAAAAACCAATATATAACATTTTATATAAGTCGGTTTTAGCATTGTGTATATCGTAATTGGAATGTTTTGTTTATGTACTGGAGGACATTAGAGGACATCATTAGACATCGAGTTCCTTAGTTTTTTTATATTTTTATATTCTATATATATTTATTTGTTATTATTATTTATCATCTACTATATTATTTGCGTGCTACATGTGAGCACTCAATGTTTTATTACCTATCAATCATTTTGCTAGTTATTTTCATAATACCCGTCGTTTTCGGAAGTGTAGTAGTTTAGGTGATGGAGAGCAAAACTATTAAACTCTCCTTCCTTGCAGTGATGTCCAACGCGGTGGGATTTTTTATTCTCATAAATCAACTTAATTATACTTAGTTCTATGAATGCACGTTTCGGTTCTTTTGTTTGGGGCACTTTCAAGTATAAATTGAAATACAGTGAAAGGTTGCGATTGTTGTTCGGTTGATAACAGAAATCAGAGTTTAGTTAAAATCTTTAAATTCATAAAATAAAAGCCTTGTGGGCTTCACTTGGCTGTAGAACACAATTGATGTTGACTCTTAAATAAATGAAAACCTCACAAATAGCTGGAATCTTATCTATATATAAAACTCATTGTCCCAGTAAACAGTCTACAAAAAGTTATGGACACCTCATTGAAAAATGGCCAATCCTTGGATTGTTTTCGTTTCCAGGGAAAGACAATTTACAGTCGAATCCAAGTTTACATAGAAGCAAAATAAAGTGAGTTTATATTCCTAACCACGTATTTAATTCTCTAGAATAGAAATAACTATACATAGCATTAATTGCATTATAGAATACACTCTCTTGCATACAGTTAAAATGTATCACAGTACAGAGCTTTTACATGTTAACGTAGTCTTAACATGTTGTTAAATAGTAAGACTGAAATCAAACGGCCATTGACCATAATATGACGAAGACAGTATAATGTAACTCAAAGTACGTGATGATGTAAATCGAGATCGGGTCTAAAATAAGGGTTAAAGACATATGGTGTTATTTGTAAGGTGTTGCAATTTCCTGGGCTATTCAAACAGTCCCCTGAAAGGGTTGATGATCAGAGCACAGTGGATTTGGTGCCTAAAGATCTGATTGTTCTCGCTTTCTTAAAAGCCCATCTCTGGTTCTGACCCTGAGTCTCAGGATTTTTCTATCGATTTAAGAAGTTAAATGGGCCAATTCTAAGGGTTCCAAAATCTGCAGATGACTCTAAATACCCTTCTCTTGTACACATTCTACTCACAGCTGAGATCACTGCTTGCATACAGGTGACGATCCAAAACAAGTCAGGGATTAGGAAGCCACGTCAACATAATCTTTATGATGCATAATCCAGTACCTAAAATTTGGTCAGGGTTAGTTCATTTCAAAAAGTCCCCAGATGCGCAAATGCCCCATGTAACCAACGCTAGTAGCCCTCAAACATCTCTCCTAGTTCAGCTAGCCTCAACCACCCCCCCATTAGATCCTTTATGTGCTTCGTTAGCCAGTTTTACAGGATCGCATTCATTCAGATTTTGTAATTCAGATGCATCTTAGTCTCATAGAGCAACTTCCTTGACTTTTTTTCATGAAAGCAGTGGTAATTGTGTGAAAACATTCTCGCTTCATGTAATACGTATGTTTTTTATTAAAATGTAAACATGTTTTTTGCTGAATAGGTCAAATTATTCACGATTTCACGTCACTGAATGGCACCCTTAATGTAGACACAGACACTGACGCCATGTTTGTCTGCGTGTGAAATCCAACTGCTTATTAGATATACCAGAAAAATACCTGCTTTTACCAACCAATTTACTGCATGATTGTAATAAACATTAATAAACAGGAATAACTTAACACTTGATTACAAAGAAAGGGAACCCCACAATTTTGTGAATGCCGGAATTCGTTGTAAGCAAACAGAATGTGAAACGGAGATGTTGGCTTGAGTCTTGTCCTGGCGGAGACGGCGTTTGGAAGAGAAACATGCTTCTTGCTGCTTGAGTTGAAATGGAAGCTTGTAATGTGGTTAATTCAGGCTGAGTGCCCCCGGAAAAAAGGGGGCCATCTGTGTGCGTCGCTCTGGGTTCCATTCCTCTACCTTCCTTCCTCGGTCTTTATCTGTAAATATCTCCATTCGGATGCCTGTGTCAGCTCTCTAGATCTTGGAGAGTTTGAAGTTCTTTATGAAGCAGCGTTTGGTGTTTCGTCGACGGCTAAAATAGCGAAGTCTCTATCTCAGCCTTTATGTATAAAGGACATTACATTTTTTTTTAAATACATATTTTTTTTTCAAAACCTATGTTTCAATTCAATTTAAAGAAAACTGTTGTTAAGTACATCATAAAAAGTTAGAAGTATAATTCCTCGTCTTGTTGAATGGCCAAAAGAAATAATTCTTTCACCCTGTAAAAATTTGCCTCATTGATACTTTTTGCCACTTAGTTGTCTTGTGATAGGAAAGCGAGCACTGATAGGCTGTTGCCATATGAACTCTATGAGGCTTTTTTATTTGTATTGTCCTACTATGGCTGTGCAATAACTTGTGCCCCCTCCACATACACACAGATACACACACACATATATATGTATATATATATATAGCACTGAGTAAAATGATTATGATAAGACGTACACTGGGGAATCTATTCACTAGAACGTGGATGTGACCCTCCCCATTGCTGTTATCTGTTGCGCAATGCTTGGGACAAGGTGCTGCCACGAGCTTTGTTTAAATATTGATAACCGGTTAAAGCCTATCTTGGTTTGCCGTACTCCTGATAACTCTTGGCAGAGTGAGAGTAAATACCAGTTGATCTTACATGGAGTTTGCGGTTTTACGTTAATTAACGTTTCTTAATGGCTCAAACTTTCTCTGCCAGAGTGAAATTGATGGCCTTCTAAAACACCCCCTTAATTTCGAATGACCTCGGAAATTCCCCATACCATTTCCTCTCCCTTGTCTCTCCAGGAATCTCTCTGACAGACATAACTCTTCTTCTTTTGTGTGAGAGGGCAATTCAGGTTTCTGTGGGACCTGCAAGTTTGGGTTTTTTTATGAAATGGCCTGCTTTGTTATTTTTTGTGTGAGCTCCACTGAATGCCACGGGCGGAAGGACACCCCAGATCCTCCGACTGTCAAGGTTGGGGGATGAGCTTCCCAAACGTAAATCAGAGAGATTGGGACAATCTATCCTTAATCCGCAGGCTACCCGCATCAATGATGGGTATCTTTCTTTTGAAACATGCTAATAGGAGCCAAATGCCATGTAAGGACCACTAACAAAATAAGCCCATTGTGGATGAAGACCACTCATTAGCATCTGAAAAAAAAGAATGGGGGGCATTCAGGAGACGGTGAGATTGGAATGATTTTTACTAAAAAGCAAAAGCCAGCTTAAATAATGCACATAGAAAGTTTCAGGTATAGACCCGGTGATTCTTCTGTACATATTTCATTCATCATGTAAAGTTCTTGCCATCCCTGGGAACCCTCAGGGTTTTTGCCCTAATCTCGGGGTCTCAGGGTGAAGGGGCAGATTCTCAGGGTCACACAGTCTGGAGCTGACTCCTTCCTATTCTACACTCCTGAGATCATATATAAGATTCCCAATAGGTGCTTCTTCTACCAGTATATTATGGTTGATATCCCTGCTTGAATGCAGGTGACACATTTAAGTATATCTAAAAATAATGTCAAGTCAAGGTTTCCATGGATATTGGAGTCACTACATAGAATCTTCAATCTCAGCATCAGCTCATTTAGAAAGTTCTCAGAACTCAGGCCAAGCCTGGTGACCTTCCTTGGAGTGGACGTTTAAAATGCCAATCTGTGCTTTATCACAGAATAAAGACAATTAAATGATCATTTTCACCATTAAACGATGCATATTTCATTTATTTGGATAGATCGATCAATCAATCGACCTTCACATCCAGCATTTCCTGTTACTACTTTTGTTTTATTTCGGGGACGAAGTTCACGTCGTAGCAGAGGCTTTTGATCACTATTTACCAAAGCCTTTACAAATATTGTGTTGGTTTATCTCGTTGCAACACTGGATAAGCCAGAAAGAAATAGCATTTAACTAGTGAGCAGAGACCATTTTTTGCCAATTACTATTTTCTCTCCTCATTTTATAAGTCTTAATTGTATTTTTTAATCGGGGTATCATTGTTTTATGCCGGTTCCATTTTTTTAATAATTAAAGACCAATTTCCAGTTTCTTGTCGATGCATTTACCTCCTCCTTAGGGTAAAGTAGCGGTAATATTTATGTCTCCCCGCAATTTCCCAAACTCTTGCTCTGTCATGGCTCCATTATGTATTGTGAGCTGTTAAAGAGACAGATATAATCCATCGTAAATTCATTTTAAAATAAAGATCACTTTTCAGAAGTTCAAAAACCAACCTGAACTTATCCCAGCACCTTGTTGATAGGAGATCATCTGCCCAAATCCATTCATATTTTTGAGTATTCTCTTTACTTTTTTTGTCATGTGGCCTTCTTTATTATTATTATTTTTTTAATTTACCAATACATCACATCCAGTGGTTGTTCTAATAATGATGCTTTTGACCTTAGTGATGTTTTTTGGTTTTGCAGGTATTTTAAATTTTTACATTTTGATCGCTTTAATTCTGTACCCGAGTTATTGTATTTCTTATATAGATACATGCATACCCAGATATGAAAAGGTGTATCAAAGTATGTACAATGGTAACAATTAATCCCGTGTGCTCATAGCCTCATCAGCGGTAGTTTATAAAGCTAAGCAGTTCCTCGTTAGCGTTCTGTATGCTGCTTGGGTCAGCCGCACGCGTCCCAATTGCATTATCATGCTCTGTTGGCCAATGATAGGAAGCCAGCTGCACTAAGGCACTGAAAGCCAACATTGCTAAAATAAGGATGGGATTTGTTCATCAAAATAATTATGGAAAAAATACAGCTTCTTTTGGTGTCAATGGAACTTTTTTTTGCCTCAATTTACTTTTTAGCCTAGGTGACTGATATAAAAAAGCCCCCAGAGTCTTACATGAATGGGTGGGTTTTTTTCTTCTTCTAAATGAAACATTTCATTTCTCCATAGTAAGGGCAAAACTATCCAGTACATGTAAAGGCAAGGAAAAGCCCCTCTTCCGGCAGCCTTTCATGCGGGCTTTGCCAAGTATGCGGTGTTCACATTTTAGCGGATAGCATCACAGAGGGCGAGGGGTTAAACTAGACCATTTTTCTGCAAGGATTAGCTGTCGGCAGATTGCTTTGCCTGACATATATGCGTAAGGATAAGTGCCCGTCACATCCAGGCCACTTGCGTCAGTAATTGAATGACATGGTTAGGTGAACACAGACTCCCGATGCCAGCGCGCCACAGACCTGAGCAAAATCACCGACGACATCCCGCGATTTGCAGAGGATTTAAAGCCGTTGCCGGCAGTCAGCTTTCCGCAGAGGAGAGCCCTGAAGCCGAGTGTGGAGAGAAGGTTCCCGTGTACAGACAGCAACCTGAAGTCCGAGGAACCCAAGTCCTTCACCGAGAAGGACTCTTGGGCTTCTTCTTCTTCTATACGTGGCAGGATGATACAAAGTCGGAGTAATAAATGTCTCTATATTTAAACCCACATACTACGTAATGTGATAAAGCACAACTTACTGAAAGATCAGTTCTCAGTTGAGTCAGAAAGCTAACATGATTGACATAACATGGCTTGTCTTGAGAAACTACCCTCAACAACTTGCATTGTTATTAAAAGAGTCAAGTGGATGTTGAGCTGTAGCTGAGTTGTGAGTTTGAGGGCTGAAGAACCCTCAAACATCCTACAAACAGGGAACATCGAGGAATAAGGGACACTCGGGAGACATGCGGTCAAATTAGCTGATATATTTCCGTAGTAGTTTGGAAGTCACTGATGAGTTTTTTCTCAACTCTTAAACTAAGACCATTTGTAAATGAAGAGCAACCACCATAGCAACCAGCGGAATGTTGCATTTGCCCCATTTTTGAAATGTTTTTGGAATGGTATATGTGCTTTTTTTGCTTTCTCACGGCAGTTGTATTTGTAAGCCTTGTTTGTTTCGCTGGCGGTCCCATGGTCCAGATGACATAGGCAAGAACGTTTATATAGATGGCTCTTTTTCAAAAACAAGACCCCTGAACTTGCTGATTTGCCCCTCCCTGGGTACGGGGCTGACCTCAGCTATTGTATTTGGATCAGAATTGGAGCTTGTATTTTGCAGTCACGTAGGGGCTGGTTCGCTTCTATTTTGTGGCCATTGTTTTTGTACACAATAGCTGGCTTTGAAAAAAAAAAAGATGTGGACAATAATGCATTTAACCCATAATGTGACAGAGACTCATCTAGAGATGTATGTTGGGAGTCTGCAAGTGATCATAAAGTCTAATTCTAGGCAAGCTTGATCTCACCCATTATTTTAAGATATCCAATTGCTTCTTCTGTACATTCAGGGACCCTTTACTTTTTCTACTCTGCATGGACACTGATAGGAACTTTTAGTTCTGAGTATCTGAGTCAACTCAGATATCTAAATTCCTACGCATTGATAGTACCTGGCAATTCTTGGCACATGAACCTGCACTTACTTTTTAAATGCTATTTTTGTTTGTAGCTAGTTGTCCTACTAGAAGTCCTAGATGGGCCAAATCCAGGTCACAGTAGGGGGCTTACAATGGTTTGCGGAGGTTTAGGTTGGATAGATAGGTCCCAGCCAGAAATGTCATGATGTGCTCTATTTAGTACGTTCAGTGAATTGGGTTTTATATGTGTGACCCAGACCGTCTAAGAGATCAAATGCCATTATCTGTGGATATACTCCCTACGAGACTCCGGTTATACGCGCCGGCTTTAACCAAAGGCACTGCCTCTCCATGTGCCTTTCTCTTTCTGCTTAATGTTTTCTGAGTGTTCCCCGGATGTGCCCTCGACTGTAGATAAAACGGCTATAGAGACATTTATTCTTGTGAAAATTCTGCCGTAGGGACTTGGCAGCTTCCACTTTGCCTGGTGCCCAGTCCATACCTCATTGTAATTAGTGACCATTCTTTACTTGACCTGACTTAACTCATGCCATGAGCATCTGCTGCCGCCTCCTGCCTGTTTACCATCTTCCTATGGGTTAAAAAAAAACAGACAATATATCACACATGCATTACCCATGTGTTACCCATGTATTACACATGTATTACACAGTGAATAACTTAAACTGCACTGGTCATTCGTGTTTTCTTAGCTTTTAATTGTCACCATTGGCTCAGTGCTACCGTTAATAATGCCGAATTAATTTGATCTCCTTTTATATCTATAATCAGTTGTAGTGTCTTGGTTGTTCTTATAAATAAAAGCTGCCACACATTTCAATTAAACTTCTCAAATCATAAGCCAAGCACTCTTTGAAATGCCAGACCGTGGGATGCTACCACGGATATAAAAAGTTATTGTGTTGAAAGTTAACAAACCCCCTTGCGACGGAGGATGACTGGCTTTGTGAATACAATAATATAAGGGGCATAAGTGAAATTTGTTCTCCCCCCTCTGGAAAATGACCACTTGCATTTCCGAGTGTGTTGCTGCCAGGTTGCCATGTCTCCCGTGTCCACGGAGAGTAGACAAGGTAAGGGGGGATAGGTCCGAGACCTCCCATGCTAGCCTCATGTTGTGCCCGGAATGTGAAGAGACAGGGGAAGAACAGAGCGGGCTTTGTGTGTAGACTGAGACAGACCTCTTGTCACAGATGCTTTGTGTAAATCCCAGCAGTCTCTGCCCTTCTTGGGCTGCTCATGCCGGCAACCATTTCTTTACGAGAGCAGAGAACCAGTGCCGCTCCACACCCCGTTATGTACAATCATTTGCTGTCGGGGTTTGGGGACTCTTAGGGCTAAATCTGTACTTTAACTTTATTCAGAACTGAGAAAATGCAGACTGGTCGCTTAAAATAACCCTTTATTTTGTGAAAAGAACAACAAAACAGTACATGTGGCCTCGTGATGTTAAAAAGTGCTTCTACGGCTGCTTAAAGTGGTAAAAATTATTGCCCCTCTTTGCACCGGATTGGGTAAACAATACTCTACTTAAAGATTCTTCACCAGTCGTTAACGTTACACAACATTACACAACATTACAATGTCTTGATAACATCTTGTATGTTCTTTAGGCTTTGGAGACCATTTTTGATACATAGTAACAGAGAGAGATACCATCGTGATCAGGAGCGGCGTTACTAAACTTCATGTTTTGTTGTTTTTTGCAGAACGGTGCTGTGCCCGGGGAGGCAACGAAGAAAGACGAGAACTTGAAACGAGGCAACTGGGGAAACCAGATTGAGTTTGTGCTGACCAGCGTCGGCTATGCCGTGGGATTGGGGAATGTTTGGAGGTTCCCGTATCTCTGCTACAGGAATGGGGGAGGTAGGAGTAAGCCGTAACTTTACCATAGCAGTGGGACAGAAATGACTATGTGTGTTCCTCAGCTTGGCCTCAGACTGGAGCGGCATCTGGGTCACGCAGGCTATTGTTGTAGAGGGGCGAGCAGCACAACTTAGACTCATGTTTGTGTTACATTCAATGGCTGAGGACATTGCTGCATTGTTCCCCTTAGAACAATATACCAAACATTCTGTGTGATGAATGAATGACCAGAACTGAATTAAATTGGCACTTCTGTTTTCGTCCTGTTTCACGTTCTTGGGTTGGACTGTATTTTCTCTTATTCCTACACTTTAGCCCTAGGCCTCGTTTTTTTTTTTGTTTTTATGCTCTTTATATTCTATATTTATGCCACTGCCATGTAAAGTGTGTTTGCTCTGTCTTACTGTTTTTCCACTGAACCAAACTGAACCTTATTACATTTTGTTTCTGCAGTTATAGTTAATATTACATACATGAAATAAATATGTTTAAGCATTTTTTTTGTTTCCTTTCATGCAGGGGCATTCATGTTTCCATATTTTATCATGCTGGTATTCTGCGGGATCCCCCTCTTCTTCATGGAGCTGTCCTTTGGGCAGTTTGCAAGTCAAGGGTGTCTTGGTGTGTGGAAGGTTAGCCCGGTCTTTAAAGGTATGTTTGCTGAGTCCAGCCTTTAAGGGTCATTCGAATTTGAATTATACAAAGAGAGTCTGTATCAGTGTACTAGGGTTCTGGAATCAAACATGGTAAGCGGTCTATAGATCAGCACAGCGGAAGGTCTGGATTACAGTTATTGTTTCCCCCACCTGCTTGAGCTGATGGTACCTGGTAACATATATCTTTACTTCTGCTTTAAACGCCGTTACAACCAGCAGGTGTTTCTATCATTATTACTTTACATCATTATCAGTTCCACTCTCCCCGTGGCCTTCGCCTGTTAAATGCTTAGCTTCCATTGAACGTAACAAGAAAGTTCCATGTATGTCGTATTGAATACTGCATTGTCTTTTTGCAAGGTGTGTGTTAATTGCATGCAATATGATACCGTTGGCTACTTTTTATGATGCTATATTGTATGGAAATGACACAGCTGCCTGATTGATATCCTGTTTAACCAAGCAAGGTCTCTAGGTGAACGATCTGTTCTCTCCCCTTACAGGTATAGGCTACGGCATGATGGTGGTCTCCACGTATATTGGTATTTATTACAATGTGGTGATTTGCATTGCGTTTTACTACTTCTTTCTGTCCATGAACCGGATTCTGCCATGGACCTACTGCAACAATCCATGGAACACAAATAACTGTGCCGGTGTCCTCAGCCCTTCCTCCAACGTGTCCGTCAACCTCACAACACAACAGGACCTTTTCAACTTCACATCGGGAATTAACCAAACTTTTAAGAGAACCAGCCCCAGCGAGGAGTACTGGAGGTACTTATAAAGGGTAGCCAGCTCAGGCCTGCTATTCCTACTGGCCCATTAAACTTGTTTTAAACTTGTTTTCACACTTAAGAAAATGAATATACAAAATTTTCCCTGCTTATGTCTTTAGAAGCCAGTCTCTGACATTACCGGGGCCGGCTGGGTCCATAAACCTCTGTTGGATGTGGACACAGCCGTCTTCTGTAATGTCGGAGAAAGACTTTTCTTTCTTAAAGCCAACAAATGTGTAACGCTTTCTTTGGAAGGGGTACTTAAGCCATCATATACACCTTAATGCGAATGATAGCTGAGCGTCCCCTTTATATTTTGTGCGGCCCCTTTTCAAAGGCTTGAAGGGATTCTGCAGAAACCCCCTATATGCATTTGCCTTTTTGTTCCCTGCCTCCCCCGTCACCTGGGCTTGCAGGGCATGTGCACTCCATTTGTGTGTATGCACAGAAAACGCTCCCATTGATTTCAGTAGGAACCCTTTCCTGCCGCTGATTGGCTCCTTATGCCTCTGGATTGCAGTTTCCATCTTTATAGTTGGACTGACGCCGTACAAATAAAGCTGGGCAGACTAGTTGAAGAAGCTTTATGTTCCCTTCATTAGAATATATTAATGTGGGCCATGGTGCGTAATTCACATTAAAATAAACCTGATTTTGCACAGAGCTTCCTTGCATTGTACTTGGCAGCGCACGCTCACACCCAGCTGTATTATAAAGTCACTGGCCCCCCGGCAGCCCGCAGGCTGAATGGTTATTGTGCTATTGTCCTAATCCACTGGCGCCACGTCCAGCAGCTGACAGCGCTAATGAAAGATGCCAGAGATAAGGCGCTATTCTCTGTATCTCTGTCAGTCCAGGAACTCTTCCTAAACTAATAACAATGCTGACTTCTTATAGCAACTCCGCAGCCGCTTGCATTTGCTTATACTAGCGTTAATGGGTAAAGTAAATATACCGTGTGTCCTATTTATGAAGAACAATTACATCAACTGTGCATAGAGTTCTAAATGTGTCAGTCGCCATTAGCACAGAAACATAACTACCCCCTGTTCGAATGAGCACCACTACTCCTGCCACAATAATAACCCCTGCCCTCCATAATTCCTCATTATACCCAAGTGCATAGCCCAAATCCCCTTTCCCATTAACCAGACTTAATCCTCTTCTACATCCCCTGCATAACCACCGCAGCCATAATCCCCTTCTGCCAGCCACAAAGCCCTCCACTTCTTCTATATTCTTCTACCCTGCCAGTCCCACCCTGCCTCGTCACCCCTTTTGGTTTTGGCTCCTGCACTACCTTCTACAGCAGACAGGGGGCCTCATCTTACTGACCACCACCGATTCGTCTCGGTGCTTCCATACAGTGCACTATGGGATAAGATGTCACATCACGGAGATGTCCGTTATTGCCTGTGTGCGGCCCAAAAAAGTGGGGCCAAGAGCTGAGACACCAACCTTGCTGCGACTGTAGATAGACGAAAAGAGACAACCGAGCCTTGTGACAGCGGGGGGCTTCTCATATGCCACTGATAATAATACATTTACAGTTACCGCTCTCTTGGACTCTTGAACATAGTATCCCGTAATGCACCATCTTTAACCCATAATGTACCGGTCACCCTTCTTATTAGCTGCTCGCTAACGTCTGTCACATACTCTAACTGGCTAGAGGGATCTTTTGTTGGAAGTGATCTATATGAGTCTTGGTGTCGAGTAGTGTTCGTAGGGGTCCCCGTTGTGCCACTTTTGATAAATGCAGGTTCGCGGCCGTGCGCGGTTCGGCTCTCTGCAGTTGGGTCATTAGTGGCATTTCCCGCAATTAAAAATATATACTCCTCCAGCTATTCACTCGCAGGGGAAGAAGTTTCAAAGCCAAATATTTCCTGGAGAGAGGAAATAAGTGCATTACGTAACGACGAGACCCACAAAGGCTTCAGACTGCCAGCCATAGAGGCGCTCAGGAAATACCTCTTCAACTCATACGCTAAAGGCATTGTCTATAGCGCACAACACGAGGACCGGTGCGTGCCTGGGACCCAGTGCTCCTCACCGAGCAGTCAGGAATACGAAATTCTTTTGTGGTGCTTGGAGTTAAACAACATTTCTTGAACGGAACATCGTGGCTGAGCATAATGGGAGTTGTAGCTGAACAAAAAGGAGAGAGTAAATTTTTGCCAAGCCTTTATAGGGCTGTTCAGCCACATCCAGCCAGTCTATTGCATAACTAAAGCCGCCATGTTCTTCGGTCAACCGCAGACCTGAGCAAAGGATTACGAGAGCTAGGGGGCCACAGTTGGACACTTGAGCCTCTATAGTGCACTTGATCATTACAGATTGTATGTAGAGATTGGTCAGCTATAAATATCGGAATAAATAAACAAATAATACATCATCTGTAATTGATATAGAGGATTAACTGGCCACTTTTAAGACACAAAACAGGTATTGACGTCAGCAAATGTGTGAAAGCTTTGTGTAGAATGTGCACCTGTCCCCGGATTTATCACGTCAGGTGTGCGGGGGACATACAGCGGCACCCCGATAATCCATGAATATTGTGTTGCAGGCGGCATGTGCTCCAGGTCTCCGGGGACATTGGAGATTTCGGCGAGGTGCGGCTGCCTCTTCTGGGGTGCCTTGGCTTGTCATGGGTCGTGGTCTTCCTTTGCCTAATAAGAGGCGTGAAGTCCTCTGGAAAGGTGAGTTCTTCTGTTGACCGTGTTTTTTAATTTAGCTTGGTCTCCATACATACACAAACCCTACTACAGGTCTCATGTAAATAATGCAGGCAAAAAAATATCCTCGACCTCATTGAAACGTCTTCAAAAGAGAAGCACCATTTTTTATGTAAATAGGATTGGTATTTTCAGGCTGTTCAGCTAATAATAGTTGCGAGGATGTCTTTCAGAAACATAATTAATATAGAAGGTCCTTAAATATTGACACTTACTGCAAATTAGGACTGTATGTTTAAGTTAAGTCAATGTTTGCTTAGCGAGCTCTGTTATATTCTTGGAATTAAAGCTCGTCATGTGGTGACCTTTGGAATCTTATATATATAAGATTATAAATATTATAGTCATATATATATATTATATATATATATATATATACATACATACAGATGCTCCAAATCCCTGGGGATCTCTTTCCTAGACCCAATGATGCACCAAGTACACCACTTAGGTGACGTCCACCGTTTCTGGTTATTCGCCTAAGCAGCGTTTCCCAGTTCTCTTCTACAAGACGAACTTTTCGGCAAGTCACTCAGGAGTCAGACTTATAGGGAGAGTTAGCAGGAAAGTTTGCAGGACAGTAAGCTCTCTCACTTCACTATTCATTATGAAGAGCCAACACCAACAGGTTTCAGGTAGAATGGCGGAGGTGGCCCTGCAGAATGCATAATTTAATGCATTACACAGGGCCAGCCAAGCTTCAGCGGAAGCTCACTTGGGACGGACCCTCGTAATATATAGTGAGGTCAGGGAGCTGATACACAACTCTCACAAAACACACAATTGTCACTCACTCCCAAGCTGCGTCAAATTGTGAAGCAATTGAGTCGAATCACAATGAGTTTAAGTTGAGTTGGTTCTTTTGTCCGTTTTTCATTGCTCCCGGTCCCTGACCTGTGCTTTCTTGTCTCGTGGTCCTGTATGCCTCAGGTTGTTTATTTCACTGCTACTTTCCCGTACGTGGTCCTCACCATCCTCTTCATCCGTGGCATCACTCTGGAAGGAGCCGTTAACGGAATTATGTATTACCTCACTCCTCAGTGGGATAAGATCCTGGAAGCCAAGGTACGTTTTTCTGCCAGGCTGCTCGGGCACAAATGATCGACAGATCAAATATATATCCCCTCTAGATTGTAAGCTTTTTTTAGCCGGACCTGTTTCACCTCTTGTTTTGTAATCTCCCGTTTGTGGAATATGATAGCGCTATATAAAACAATAAACAATGATAGTCATATAATATGTATTTCTGTAAGGTCAGACAGTGTATGTGTATTCTCCTTTCTAAATAAAGTAAATTTATATATCACGTTCCAGATACATATACATTTTGGAGATGTTTATCTGTTATTAACGTGATCTATAACTAGTGATATGTTTTACATTCGTGTAAATCTACAAGGTTTTAATGCATTTAATGCTTCATAAGATATATATTTTTAGCAAAAAGATGTAATAAAAGCATTATTAATGCTGACAATCTGGATGCAAAGAGACGGAGCTATATTTTGAGATATATTTGGTTTTTTACCCACAATCACTTGCTCCTTATTGGTTTATGGTTTTTTTCCCCCTTTTTATTCTCGGGTAGGTTTGGGGTGATGCCGCATCACAGATCTTCTACTCTTTGGGTTGCGCATGGGGTGGTCTCATCACTATGGCTTCCTACAACAAATTCCACAATAACTGCTACAGGTAAGGATTTTTTAAAATTATTTTATTTTATCATTATGGTTTTATTTTTGTGATTATTTAGAAATAGTAATAGTAATGGCTCCTGATTTTTGTTCTTTAAAATATAAGACATTTTGGCAATAAATAATTAAGTAATCAATTACAAACGTATTAATGTAGACAAACGTGTACCGGAATAAATATAACGATGAGGACACGACATGTGTTGACATAGTTGTTATTGCCTTATGGGGAATTTGTCCTTCTGCTAAATTAGTTATGCTTTATCCAAGTCATGGAGTCTACATTATATCTTCGGCATGTTTTCTAATTAATATTATAAAAAAAGACCAATTTTTGAATGTCGATGACTTAGGTTCCTGGGAATTATTTTAAAAGGACATGCTAATAAGGTTATTTCTTCCAGCCCCACCTGCCAGTCAATAAGAAACGCGTATTTATCAGACTCTTCTCTTGCTTGATTTCCAGAGACAGTATAATTATCAGTATTACCAACTGTGCTACCAGCGTCTATGCCGGCTTCGTTATCTTCTCCATCTTGGGCTTCATGGCTCACCACCTGGGAGTAAATGTTTCTGACGTGGCGGACCACGGTCCTGGCTTGGCATTTGTGGCATATCCCGAGGCACTGACGCTACTGCCTATATCACCGCTTTGGTCGATCCTCTTTTTCTTCATGCTCATTCTGCTTGGACTCGGGACTCAGGTATTTATTTGTAAGATCAGTTGAAATGGACCTGCTGCTTCCTGCACTGAAAACACTACATTTCAGGATCTGTTTAGTTCTTAAATTACCTTTACAACTATTTAAATATTAGTTTAAATATTGGGGATTGCTTGGCCTTTTTAGCTCACTGCGGGAAGCCACTTTTCCCCTTAGCACTCCTTGTGTGTTATACAGATTGAGGGGCAGCTGCTGTAATATTAGGTTCATGGAATATGACTTTGAAACACTTGGAGCGGCTTCCATAGAACACAATTTTTTTAACCCCGAAAATAGTTCTGGAGCATTAATCTAATCAGTGTTCTGGGTTTTCGTTGACTATAGTTCTGTTTACTGGAGACTTTGGTCACGGCAATTGTGGATGAGATTGGAAATGAATGGATCATACGCTGGAAAACCTTTGTGACCCTTGGCGTGGCTGTCGTTGGTTTCCTCCTTGGTATCCCCCTCACTACCCAGGTAATTAATGTGAAATGTCGTCTATTGGCAGGTATGGCAGACTAGATCAAAAATAGTTTCCCTTTCAATTGCAAATTATATTATTACTGATATGGCATGTGGGTATATGTCGGCAGGTCACTGCGCACTCGTCGCAGAGAGCATGCGATTGCGCTTTTTAGATCCTTTGGATACTGGAGCGATCTGTCTGTACAGGAGAAAGATAGTTGCCTATATTGCATGTGCTTAGCATTTATACTGCATTCCGCATTCTTGCACCTTTACAATTAAAGCGCAGCGTGGAATGGGCATCGGGATCTAAATACTGACCCCTTGCAAATCCTGTGGACCACCACAGAACCCCCACATTACAAGGGGCTCCAGGCAGTTATTGTGGATGTTAATATAATTTATATATTTGTTTTTTATAGGAAACCTTAATATCACAGTTTCTGAGATACATAGTGATTGCCGGACGGGACCCACCTAGTCATTGAAGACTTTTTTGGGCCTGTGTTTACGTTTAGAACATGTGGTCCAAACCATGGGGGTGGTGTTTTTAATGCTTCTCTTTCCCCCTCGCAGGCTGGGATTTACTGGTTGTTGCTGATGGATAACTACGCTGCTAGTTTCTCCCTGGTCATCATATCCTGTATTATGTGCGTGGCTATCATGTACATTTACGGTAAGTGACCGCGTGCTGTTGGCTCTATAGCTATGTGACAATTAATGGATCCACGCTTTTAAAGCCAGTCCCTCATAGCCAAGCATGTCTGCTAACCTAATTCCTCTAAAAAGGCAGATTAATGAATAAAGTGCAGGTTTGCAACAGTGATAAAAATGGATCATTTACACCAAATATTCTCCCAGTATTGTCCTTCCGATAAGCTCACACATGGCTTTTTCTGTTGGACATTGGAGCATAAATAGTGAGGAATAGCTGGGTGATTCCAGCATGGCTGACGTGAAGGCTCATAGAGTCTTGCTTGGTCCCGGATTGAGTCCTGTTAGGGTCGGCCTGCCCTCTCCTAGTATATTCCAAAATTATTTCAAGTGCTTACGATACTCACTGATTCTCCTTTACCAGGCCACAGGAACTACTTCAAAGACATTGAGATGATGCTGGGATTCCAGCCTCCTCTATTCTTCCAGATCTGCTGGCGGTTCATCTCCCCAGGCATAATATTTGTAAGTAAATAGACCATTATTCACAGCAAGGGAAAGAGGTCTCAGGTCTCTCGACTCTCTTTAACTCCCAAGATCTAGCTGTATAGTTGAAGGTTGCCTTCATTTGGACCGGTGAATCAAAGATGTTGTGAAAAGGGCAGATATATTTCTTCAATGCTTCAATGAAATGCGTCTCTGTTAGTTGTACATGAACCGTGTAGGGTAATTGCAGATGGGCCAAAGAGTCCTAAAGATATTTGGTGGGATACTGTAGCTATAAGTGGGTACTTTTTGAGAAAAATAACTTTAGGAGCAAAAAAAAGATATTCGCAAGACATCTGGTTTAGTGAACTGTAATGAGGACTTCTTGTCTTCTTCTCTCGTTCTTTCTTAGTTCATTTTGATCTTCACTGTAATTCAGTACCGTCCAATTTCATACAACGACTATGTCTACCCCAGCTGGGCCATCACCATCGGCTTCCTCATGGCCCTGTCCTCTGTAATATGCATCCCCGGCTATGCAGCTTTCAAAATCTGGCGCTCTGAAGGGGACACGTTTCTCCAGGTGAGTAAAAGAGAGAAAACAGTTCAAAAACAGCTATTCTACATCACACTATAAGATGCTAGTAGATTCCCCAGAACTATTACAATAGGAGAGAATACAACGATAACATAGATTGACAATGTACTATAAGATTAACATACTGGTTCAGAAGCTTACAATCTATTATTACTCGTAAAAAAGCCATAATACGTTGAATCTGATTGTTTAGCGCTGACGTCTCTCCGTTATTTTCATCTGATTCTTCTGATTTCAGAGGTTGAAGAATGCCGTTAAGCCCAGCAAAGACTGGGGCCCTGCCTTGCAGGAACACCGAATAGGCCGCTATGCTTCAATCTCCGGTGCCATGAGCGACGACAGTCCAGAGGCGCATCCTCTCAATCCAGAGAAGTCTAAGAAAGAGGACGTCAATCTAACAGTACAGGGCAGCAACGGGAAGGCGCACAGCCAAGACTCTAAAGTGTAGCAAGCTCCAGCAGGGACCTGGTGAAAGGCAAGGTCACTGGTGGCAGTATGGATGAGAATACGTACCCCCCGACCCACCTTAACCTTCTTGTGATCATCCAGACCAGATGTACCTTCCTTTTGATCCATTTCTGACCCATCACCCCAGAGCATTCGACAGAATACTACAGAAACTGTAACCGACTCCAATTTAAATGGAGAGAAAAACTCAAACCTCCAGCTGCTGAGTGAAGATCCTCGCTGTCAGGTCGTCTTCATTCCTTCTCCCCAAGAACCCAACTACAAGGACAGCGGTTTTATTGTGTGGGATGATGTTTTAGTATCTCCTTTGTGCGACAAAAAAAAAGAGCGAAAAAATGGTAGGGGAGAGAGAAGACACGAGTTCATCTCAAATAAGTAGTTCTTTTTTTTCCCCTAAGTTTAGTTTACATGTGTTTTTTTTTCTAGAAAACCTTAGTTTATATTGGTATTGAACCAGCCTAGATGGGTGGTGAGGAGCATCCATACCAGCATCTGTCTTCCTTAGACATTTTTGAGCCAAGTGCTGAGGCAAGATAGGGTGCCCTCAGCACCTGAAGCATTAGGACTTTTGTTTTTTTTACTGTGCCAAGGACAAAGAAAAAAAAAACAGGATCTTATTTACTTAAGGAACCCAACGGGAAGCAAAGAGGACACCATGTGGAGCAAGAAGGTCCGCTTGTACTCTTGCCGTAGCCACATTCATCTGCTTACTTGGTAACTGACATAACATATGGAAAAGTGGACCTCTTTCCTGCTCCATGGATTAAGTCTGCTACTCTGTGTTGTGTTACGGAGTGTTGTGTGTTACCAGGAGAGAAAAGGCATTCCTGAATAGTTAGGTGCTGGTGCTCCATATGAAGTCCTGTATCCTGATGAGAAAGGATACCGCAGCACCTCCAGGTTATCGCACGGTCTCTGCGGCTCTCCACTTTGCTTTTTACATTGCCGTCCAATAAGTCCCCTTAAATTAATGATTTTATTCCCATTCAAGATGAATTCTGTCCTGACCATTTTGTAAATGCCGTGTACCAGGGCTATTAAGTCTTTCCTTCGTATCTGTAAAGTGTGTGTACAGCATGCCGTCGCCAGCAAGAAATATTTTGTGGAATTTAAGACCCTTCGCAATTCTGAACCAACAAAAAGAGAATAGGGTTTCAAATCAGACAGCCGGATGCCAGTATAAGCACATATATATATTATATATATATATATATGTATATATATATATTTCTAGAACAGGTAACCGGATTGACCATTTAACTGGGAATGCTTATGGAAAATTTCAGGCTTGCACTTAAAATCAACATTTTGCATTTTTTATAAGCCCCCCATCCCCCAATTAAGGGGACATCTCGTCAAACCAGTTTAGCTGCATTATATCTCTTTCTGTAGAAAAGGGTGTTAGATTATGATACAGAATCTGGGTAGTATGTGGCCATTACCTGCTGTTTGGCTAACACTCTCAGCACACCATGGCAGGCAGATGGACGTTGAAGCGTAATGGGCGTTATTGCCCACCAAGCTGCTCTATGCGAGCAAATAAGCAAAGGTGCTGTTTAACCTTTTTACATTCAGAGGGGCTCGTGTAACATAATAAGCCCCTCTGGCTACATGGGTGCTGCAGTTTGAATATGAGGGGCTTATTCACTAAACTGTACGTTTGCAGGAGAGTTGAAACACTCTAACTCCCTGGTATAATTAATGCAATATTAAGGGGAAAACCACCAGTGAGCTTCTCATGCAAGAAGACCCTATATAGTGTATAGTTATTATGGGAACAATATCCAGAAAGCCATCGTGCTGTCTTACCGTACAGAATCACGGTTCAGTGAATAAACCTTCGTAGGTGCTGCTAAAATGCATTAAAAACCAGTATTTTGTGGAAGCTTGTAGCGGTGTTATCGACAAGGTGTTTTATATGTCCTCTGTCCTTATGTCTTATCCATTCCATCATTCCACTGCCATGTCTGATGCAGCGGAGAGACAATGCTATCTGGAGACGAGTGAGAATAGGTTCTATAAACGAAAGGGGACCACATGGCTAATTGAACTGGGGACGCCTATAAAAAATGCATCTTGCAGGGCTGCACTGACCTGATAACAATCCCGTGTTACACATTTATCAACAGATTAAATCTGGTCACCCACAAAGTGTTACCCTAGATTATGTTTGTGTGCCCCCACTTACGCCGCATCAGTGTTGTGTTAAGTGTGCTGAAGGCTGTATTGATAAAGAACCTTCGTTTGTGATTCCCGCAACCATCATGGCAGTAGATTTTCCTACCTAGTATCCTGTCATAGAGGATTAAGGTCTTTAGCAATGGTTGGGGTATGCTCTGGCGCAAATGTATATAAATCACTTCTGCGTATGATTCTGCGTATAATTATATCCACCCTCTGTGCGTATTGCTAGAAATCTTAATATCCGCCACGGTCTGGGCAGGTCTGAAAGTCGGGATTCCGTTTAGAAGACTCCCTAATGTTCCACCATTATGTAGCGAGGCCGTACAATTGGTTTAGAAGTGTGGTGGGACTTAATGTTCCGGCAAACAGGATTGCAAAGTTCACTGCAGTTTAGGCACATACATTTTATCGTTACCCAGCATCTTCTTCCAGAGAACTCTAAGCCTGCTTTACCTCGCAGGAACTCAACGAATACACTGGAAATACAATAAGTTACTTGACTATCGTACAAGACAACATAAGCTTACTGTGGTTTGCATGCAAATGGCTGTTGTGTCCAGCAGTAACATGAGTATTCCCTGTAGGGCATGTCAAACTTGGGTGTTTTTAGGTCCTCATCGACATCCGCAATCATTCTCTACTGTAGGTAAAGGAAGTAAGAATGTAAATTGTTACAGTAACTAGTAAGTTGTATTTAAAGGGAAATGGATAAGCACAAAATGTTTAGCCTCTCCGTGTGCTTCGGAGTGATTCTTTGTCATAATATGACTTTAAGATGGCATCTAAATGACCATCCCGACATTTTTCCCACGTTATGTCAGTATTCTTTTTCAGAACCTGCATCTGCTATGATGGCAGTAGGAACCAATCCAAGCTATAGCCCCTGCCGCCATCTTTAAATGTATTTAGGTAATATTGGCGGACCTGTGATAGAAGAACAATTTGTACATATTTAGTTAATATTCAGTATCCCCATCCTTAACCCATTCCCCACCATTCTGCCCTATGTAGACATGGCATTGGGCTGTCACATTTATTAAAGCTGCTAATTTTATGATATATTTTCTTTACGTTTAGAGTTTATTTGTTTAGTTGGTTTTATTTTTGGTTTCCTAAATCTTCAGTTGCTTAGTTAAGGTTTCTCCTTTTTTTTCTTTTTTTTTGCATGGACTGCATAGACTTCTTCTAGGCTAAGATAAACAAAAATAGCCGTATTAGCCCAAGTCAAAGTTGATGGCTTTTATTTGGCCATTATAGAAAAAGAAGTAAAGGTACAAACACTTTTGGGTCCCCAGAGGTTTCTCCTTCATATTACGCCAACGTAGAAAGACTAGTAACATTATACAGACGAAAGAGAGGCCTCTGAAGTCTTAAAAGCTAATGTAACTTCACATCTTGTTCTATGTTGGCCCAATAAAAGTTATCAACTTCACCAAAAGGCTTAAATCGGAACAAATTTTCCTCTAAGGCAGGCACGAGACTGTGAAATGCTGTCGGTCCGTCAGGCTTGGTTTATCTAATTGAGAATCCATATGGCGCTAGAGGCTTCAACATAACTGGATGACGACCAATCTGGTCCTAGCAGATCTCACAATCTGTGTTTACAGCTATTTAAAACGTTAGATTTCAAAGGAGCCGTCAAGAAACAAAAAAATATAGCAAATTCTTTATCATTGTCACATTTACTTCTTTAACATTATCCCCATACAAACAGGACATCTACTTATTCCCCCCATAGTAATGGCGTCCTGTTTTTTTTATTTGATCTAATGGGAGAGAATTCTATTTCTTTGTACTTTGAAATGATTTATAGTCACGGTAAAAGAATAACATTTAAGAAACAGCAGAAAAATATTAATTGACATAGCTTAAACACTCCTTTCCCTTTGTGAAAAGTTTGATATTAATTTAAGAATCCAGAATTATCGGATTTACTATATGGGGCAAAAATGGAGGCATGGATGTCTATTAAGAAATCCTGACTTTATGACGGCGCGAGCAGTACGTAGCAGGCAGAAAGGAGATATATTATACATGCGAGGAATAATGTGTAAAAGCGTATTATCCATGGACATTGTTCCATTTGGCTGGGCTGTATTTACCTACATGACCTGAGACTGGTTAAGGTAGGGTTATTGTAGTTATACCTGAAAAGTCCTCGCTCCGGAATGCTTTGTTGTAAAACAGGCCCCGCTATTATGAATATTGTTAGATTCAATGTTCTCTATAATAAGCACATGTCCTCCCTCTATCAACATGTCTACCTTTACTGTCTTCTACTGCCCACTATAGGTAGAGCTTCTTGATATATTATATCACTTTTTTAACCTCAAAAAACACAAAAGCTGACTATTGTTTAATGGGATGTTTTTTCTCTCTCGAGATTCATTGTCTCAAAAAATAATTTCGGTTCCTGTACTGTAAGCATAAATTTGCAGGTAGAGGAACCAAGTAGAACACACAGGAGAAGCGTAGAACACAAGCCTTTTCCATTCTTTCATTGTGTTATGTTTCTTATACCCAGTAATAGTTAAGTATTAGTATTATCTTGATGTATTACATTGTGTAGAGGATCTGACCTGTCCATAACTGTAAGAAGGGATTACAATTTAACACAACCAGAGAGCACATATCTGTAAATGTGAATACTGCCAATGTCATAGAACAAGAGACTGCAGCATGTGTCTCCATCTGTTCATGAACCTTACCTCTGGGGATTGGAGGACCAAAAGAGTTGGGGTTTTTCAACACGTGGAGGGCCTCGTCCCTCAGCCCTTGCCCTCAATGGTTTCCAACAATTAGAGTTATTACCCCGCACAGACACTGTGTCTTATTGATCGGTGTAACCCAGTTGTGTAGCGATGTCCTTGCAACACAACTTGATTGGTGGCCCCTTGAGGGATGGAGCGGAGAAATGTCACTTTAGAAATACCTCATTGTCATTTGTAAGTACGGTGGGTCACGGTAGAAAACGGATCAACCAGGCAGTTTTGTTTAGGATAAATCCACACGAGCACCGGCTGGTGGATGAAGCTGGTTCTTGACGGGTCTGGAGACAGATCCATTCTCTCGCGTGGGGATTGACTGTAAATAAACCAACTCTGGGGACAGATTTTAGAAAACATTTGTGATGTTTCTACTTGAACGCTCATTGATTTAGAACAAGTATGTCCAAAAGTGGATAAGTGAATGGAGAAAGGGGGTGATGTCTCAGCGGCTTAGTGTAGGGAACTACTAGAAGCCAAACCGACATGTGGCAGCCACTTCATTCTTCTAGCAAGGAGATGAACTTGGAAGGGCTGCTTCACACCCCATCATACATGAAAGAGAGCAAAACTGTTACATATAACAATGTTATGTAGGAGGGACCCTTGTTACGTCGTTCTCTCGGGGTCCCAGCTTTTCTTAATACTTAGCGACAAATACCGTAGTTTGTTTGTGGTAAATGGAAATGTATATATTTGGGGGGGAAAGAGCCTTCTTACCGAGTTTTTCCAATGAATTCAACAACAATTTTTATAAACATGGATTTGTATGATGTAAACTTTTTAAAATCAAAAGACCTTGTTGCACATTGTAGTTCTGGCACACACGCTCGTTTAAAATTAATTTGGGAAAGGTGTTTGGCTTATCTCGCCCAAATCAATACCTGGTACTAACGCACTATATCACTTTTAAACAAAAACTAGTGGACATGGATCCATGATTGAGATACCATGTATACCTCCTAATCCCCCCCCCAGACTGTTCCACAAAATAACCATTGTTCCCCGGTTTTTACCCCTTTCTCCTGCTTTCCCACCCCCCCTGCTGCCTTTCTCGCGTTCATTAACGGTGAGCGTTCTGCATTTTAATCCAATCGCCTCATCTCTGGTCATAGTTTAATATATTTGTGAATGTACAACCATGTCTGTATAGCTGGTATCTTAGTTCATAATGTACAGTTGAGAATTATCTGTAATAATAATTCTGGTAGTTTTCAATGTTGCAATATTTGTATATTGTATTTTTCCCTGTGTTCCAAAGCCGCACCTAGTATTGCGATGTTAGGTAGGCCGTATCGACCAGTGTTTTTATTATTGTATCTTAGTTATTGTTTTTTCACTAATCATTAATAACTATATTGTTACTGGTTTGTTGTACGGTTGTTTTTTTTTTTATGTTCTGTGTCTGTTGAGTTCTTTGGTATATCTTTCCCTATGGACTTTAAGGTCTCCAAGTCCACCATTATCCACTTTGGGGCATTATTCACCATAACACACCATACTGAAGCAAGTACCACCATATTCCAGCAACCAACCGCCAAATGCCATGGCTATCATTATCTAAGCACATGGGAAAGACAATCCAGTGTGTACCAAACGCTCAAGCACAATACTTGAGTGCTAGCAACATGTTCTGATGGTTCAGTTACCAGCGTAGGTGCCTAACCCCCTACTATACTTATATCTTCGTACAAGCACAAAATTGGTGACCATGCACCTTCTGGGTGGCAACATCCCAACCAAGTCTATGCTGAAGCACAATAATCAGGCAGGAACGTCATATTCCAATGAGCTGATACCAAAAAAACAAGTCTGATCACGTAAGCTTCTGCTCTAAGCACAGGAACGCTTCTCAGCACTCGAAATCTCCCCAATATGTATTTCAACGCCCTAGAACAATAACCAGGCACACACACGCTATATGAATGACATTTATAACTACATGAGCAATTGAATGGCAAATGTTCTAAATGTGGAGAAATCAACATAAACATTCAATTTGTTGCTATGGTGATTGCTCCACATAAAGTACTATGCTTCGCAATTGCATTGTTCCCATTTATATGGCTCCATACCACTCTCCTGTAATATTATGGTACAAGTGTAATAAACTGAAGACATGTTACCGATGGTTCATACAAGTTATCCCATAACCTCTGTAAGGTCAGGGTAATTTACCGGAAAAAAAAACAAACAAAACAAAATAGCTACAAAAAGCAAATCTTATGTAAAAAAATATATCTTTGACACAATGCTATCACACTCAAAAGGTTAATACTTTTGATCTTGATGTAGAATGTTGAGAAACTCTCCGTTATACAATCATTACCCATTTTATTTCCAGTTATTATGGAAAATTGACCATGGATATAAACCACCGTTCATGTAAAATTTCATTTATTGGGTGTCTTAAGTTGATTTGTAAATTGTATCACATGCTCACGTACAGCATTATAAAATGAAATACCTCTTCTACAGGGTCAAGTATTTCATATACGTCATCAACATAATCACTCCATGCAAAGTCCATAAAGGTCTAAAACACTATTTCACTCCCTTTCCGTAATAGCGGCGTGGCGTTCCCTGTTTTCCTAATGATATTGTTGATGTATGTTAAAGGGTATACAAAGTGTACATTTTTCACATAGCAGTGTTCTGTATGTGTTGTGTTGCACAGCTAGTAAAACAAGAAAAAGGCAGATGAAGGTGTATCCAAGACACAAATGGAAAACCAACGAAATAATTCAAGAATCTGGTCAATAATCGGTTGATAAATATGGGTGGAGAATTACTTAGGAGTGACAGAGCTTCCATTTCAGTGAGCGAAGCCCTCCAGGCTCCTGGGCAATCTATATCATGTGTCCAAGGCCAAGTTTCTTGAACCACCCATGGTATGTGCTTTCAGGAAACCTTTAAATGATCACTGGTGGACAATGCATCTCCTTTTTAACTCTATACAGCCTATTTTTGGCTGAGTGGATCCAGAAAATATTCACCGTTGGTCGCCCTTCACCAAGGACCTTGCTTTGCCCGATTCACTTATCTGTTGATTCGTTTTGGCTGTAAACTGATAGCAAAGAGAAAAAAATGCTCCTCGATTACATTTAATTGGAGCTGATCCATTGTGACAAACGTAATTATGGCTCCTCTGGAGAGTTTATTGTGTTAATACGAGACTCCTCCAATACAGAGCGCAAACGGAGTGTGTGTGTGTCTAATGAACTCTTCTCAAAACAGCAACATTTGTACATATATGTGGAAGGACCTGACATCACAATTCCGTGATGAGGTCATTAAGTATCCTGCTGTTACTTTTGCATTAGGTTTTATTCAGTTTGTGCTAAATATTATATTGTAGAACCTCAGATTTATTTTGTTCTCTTGATATTGTTGAGTTACACGTCGCTTTGTCTTTCTAATTTCACCCTGGTTCTGATAAATATGATACCGACGGCCACTAAGCATTAGAGGGCTTCTTTCTCCTGAAAACTGACTCTTCTTCCACAGCAGTTGAGGGCTCAGGAATCCTCCATACGAAAAAGTTTTGTATTTGAAGTGAATCAGACCTAATTCCAGACATCTCTGTATTTAAAATTGATGTTGGCTGCTGGTTTGGTGGGCATTGGTGCCATGTCCTCTAATGCCTGTGAAAGTCTTGTTGACTCTCTGCCCCCTCTTGCCATGCTTAATGGCGTTTGTACTTGGGCTGAATTTTTTCCACTGCCCCAGATGCCCTGTAATTAGTATTCTGCCCCATAAATAGACCTTCTTAGCGGCAGACAGATTGATTATTAGATGCCACTGCTTGTTTTATTGCAGTAACAACAAAGCTCAGCAGAAACTGGCGAAGCCAAGAACAAAATGGCCGCTTCCATGAGCCTCTGTTACGTGGGTCCGGGAAGGGAATTTTTCTTATTATTACTAAACCACAACACAAGGTTTTTTTTAGAAAACTGACACAGTATTTGGTGTTTTCCAGGCATATTTTTCATTAATTTTGTAAGATGACATATTGTATACATGGATAACCAGACCATATGTCACACAGCATCATTGATTGCCATTTATGAGTGGTCTGTGTGGGGTGAAACTTTAAATACATCACACCTTTTTTTTTTTACTCCAGCTCCTTTTTTCCTCATCATCCCACTCAGTTTTTAATCATTCCGGAAAAAAAAACAACGCTAGAAATGCATGCTGAGGCCTGGCCTGGTCTTGATCACACTCCAACGTCTCGCTGATGTATGATGTGTTACCGGTTAAATGTTCATAGCAATAATTGTGTAAAGACATTGTTATTCAACTCATTGTTATTCAGTTAAAATGCTGTACAAGTGACTTGTAGAATCTTAGTAAATAGAGTTTAATTAAATTTATATTCCAGACCTGTGTTTTGTGTTTTTTGATCCATACATAAGGCATATGAATAAGGTGACATAGGAGAGGACCAAAGTCTACGCAGTGCGGCAACCACATGTTGAGGTATCATATATGAAAGGAGGTTCATAGAGCGGGTAATAGAACAACATGAACATTCAAGACCTCGCAGGACCCTTTTTCAGCTGTAATCCAAATCAGTGACACTTTATGAAAAAAAGATTGGTGCTTGCACCATACATCAAATACCTGATTCAAAGTCTTTTTAGAGCCCAATTAAAGATGCCTGTTCCAGCTTATCTTCTTTATGTATACATTTTAGAACCTAAATATAACATTCCGAACATCCCACCACCTGTAAATGTTCTATAAGTTTTATAATTATGTCCAATTTGTAGTCAGATTTATCACACATATGCACAAAAGAGGGCACCGATAAGTTAAAAGGTTTTGAAACATTCTGCTTCAGCACATTTTACATTTTAAAGGATACATGTTGAAGTACTCCCGTTAATATGTATCCTTAATTGGCGAGGCTTCATGGGGCATCATTATTATTATAATTACTATTCATTTTTTTAAAAAACTTTAGTTTGCAAGAAGCAATACACTTGTATAAAGTATTAAAGAACACACACTCATATAAACTACAAACAGCAGAAGTATGGGCTTAACTCCTTCATGACCAAATGTATTTCACACCCCAAAGACCAGAGTGTGGATTCAGACCATGAATACCTATGTATTATAAATAATTGGAACACCCTGTCTGGCAGTAATATTCTTATTGAGAAGAATAAGAGTAAAGACATTTTCTATACGGTTTTTATTGAACTTCATATAGCTTTACTTTTTTGTAAGTCCATATGCAACAATATATCAAATTCTGCAAGTTGTTTCCTATTCTTGTATTATATTAATAAGCCTGTACAAGGCTGCTCCCTAGTGGCTGCAAGAAGAAAGACAGGCTACTAATGGTCATTTTCATTATATATATATACTATATATATATATATATATTGTATACTTTCCATTGTTATTCTAAGCAATGTCTCATTTTGAAAATAACTGTTTTTGTGAATCATAAAAAGCAGTTTACTGCCCTTTAAAAACTGTACTTCTTAGATTGTGTAACAAAAGAAAACAAAAGTGAGATACAGTCACATATACATGTCAGTCGCTGACTATGCATCCATCTCTAGAAGCTGATCCGGTATGGCGTTTGGGTAACGCAACATGATCTCTCACTCTCTACAGCCTATCAAAGAAGCCATGTGTACATGTGTCCACGTGTACTGGAGCACGTAGCTTTGGGGTAAACATGTCAGGATGGAGATATTGACTGCTGGGTCCTCAGTCTTCGTAAAGTAGAGGAGGAACTGGACGTGCCAGTTGGTCGCTGTACTTGGGGTGGAGTGGGAACAAAACCAGAATCCAGTCCTAGAAAAGATTTATCAGGATCCCGCACAGCGGAGGTTGTCCCTGATGGTGGGTTTTGGCCATACGTGGCTTTCAAAAGTGTCTCTGAATTCTTGTGGCGGTCGGTTGAAGAATGGAACATGTCCTTCACTGCGATGCTCTGTGATTTACTTGGTTGGTTGAGAGCGGCTCTGGTTCTGATATCTTTGCTTTGCTCACTCTTTGCAATAACAGCTGGCGGGACTGGCAGAGCTGCGCACGTTGGTATTAGCGGGCCAGATATATTACCGCTGCCGGGTCTCCTATTCTCCTGGACATTGAGCTTCGAACTTGGTGGGCAGTCTCGTAAACTGCCAGATAAAGATCTTCTACTAGCGGCTCTGGCACGTTGATTCTCAGACAAGCTTATTGTTGGAGCATCTGATGGCCTGCAAGTTTAAAAAAAATAATGTTATAAAAATAATAAAGTATAATCAGCTAATAGCAACTATTATCAGTGTTCACCCATGATCCACATTAGATTTACATGGTGGCTAGTTATACGATTATTCAAATAATAAATATATTTAATCAATTCTAAATATGGCATGTTAAATATTTGATAATTCTTAATTATAGAAAAAATCAGAAGATGAGTCCAATTGGCCGCATAATATCTGTTCCAGGCCCTGTATCTAAGCTTACAATTGGGGGGCTTTGTGGGGATCACTTGACCTTGAGTCATTTGACTTCAATGGCTACCATGGTCATGGAAGACGGCTAGTTTGGTTTAAGCTCGGTATAAGAAGCTTGCCATTTTTATTTGATCTATTTTTCCTGTGATCCTCAAGCAATAAGTGGATGAAGAGCCTTTAGTGGAACCACTATTTGGAAGCTTCTTCTTGGTTCTCATAAACTAACAAAACGGGTAAGTAGAAGGTCTTTTTTTGCATTTTATTTCTACCTTTTTGTGCTCTTGCTGGTGTTCTTTTGGGAAAGCAATGGGGTTACAGGTGACTGTTGACGGTGTAAGTCCGCCTCGATGATACGCCTTTCCTCCTTCAACTCTAGAATTTCAGGGAATGAAAAAGGTTATTCTGTGAGCAGTAAGAATCGATTATTTTATCTGCAGAGCCTTTAGTTGTAGTTGATATGATTTATTGGGCCATGGTTAAAAAAAAGATGTAAAGTTACGCATGTTTTCAGGACCTCAGAGCTCTCTTCTTCAGACAGAAAAGACGAGGTCCAGAAAGCGTATGTAACTTTGCATCTCCTATGTTGGCCCAATAAGAGGTATCAGCTTTCTCTTGGGCTAACGGGCCATATCCATTTCATATAACATATGCATTCAGATTCTTAAACCAACTGCCCATTGCGGGCTTCCCATACTAATTGATAATAATAGATATAATGTTTAGTAGCACATTATCCCTTTTTATTTCAAACACGTTTAATCCGTGAGCACTCGACTTGTGAAGAAAAGGATCTGCACTTACCTGACAGCGATGGTTCCGGAGACGCAGCCTGAGATTCCGTACCATACAGATGTTCTAATTCCAGACGTTGCTGCGCCAGAAAAAAATAAGGAGGAAACACATTTTTTTCCTACTGCTGCAGTATATTTACAGAATATCATTATTACCAGTATTACCGTTCTAAACAGCAAGTATGTTTTAAATGACTGGTCACAGAAGGTGCGGGTCTCCGGATTGGATGGACCATGGCATCTTGGCTCCAGAAATGGTGATTTTACAGTTTAAATTCTTACTTGCAGGGTAAGAAAAAACACATGATCTATCTTATTCATCACTTATCTAACTCATAAATCCTTTGACAGATAGCTCAATTGATACATAGATGGGTAGCTCAATTGATAGATAGATCAACTGCTACACAGATAAACAAATCCACACGGGTATTCAGTTCATCATGATTTGTGAAGCCAAAATGATGTATTTTTCACAAGCTTTCCTTACAGCAGACACAGCCAGGAGATTGTGTGATTTGTGTGACACCGAATCCCACGTTGTTTATATCACACATTTATAGACACAATAAAAAAACCTCACCCAGCTCGTGATGCTCAGAAAATCAACGCAACATCTGGCGCCAATCATTATGCAGTTGTAAAATAAATTTAAAAGTATGTTTTTGGATTTGTGCTTCTTAATAATTAAGCCATGAGCATTAACGGGAATTTAGATGAAGCTGTAATAATTGTTATTGTGCTAGTTAACCCTCGCAATGCATTGCTCTCCCTATTGGGGCTCTGATGCTATAAAACTACATGGGTTACATATAAATAGTGATTCTGGTGCAAAAAAAAAAAGGCTCTTATTGCCATAGCAACTAAGAAAAAGCTTCTATTGATGGGACCATTCAATTGCTTGAGCTGGATGCTTTATAGTAAATTGAAGGAGGTTTACAGAAGGTGTAGTTATTGCAGGCAACGATGCCCAGCATTTGTTTTTATAAAATGAAATGCCGCGTATATTTGGTTTAATATGTTTTTACTTGTTGGTGTTACCTAGTAATGCCTTTATATAACCCTTTATATCCCTGCATTATAAATAACAACACTAATGTTTCCGTTTATTCTTAAGGAGGTCAATAGTCCGGCTTCACAATGTATCTCTGCGGTTATGTGAAACAGAAACATTCTGATTGTTTAGAGCCGATTCTAAGTCAAACTATGAATTAGCGCAACTAAAGAAATCGGAGTGATAAGGATAAGAAGTCTGCAAAGGAATCGGTTGAGAATATACTGTGTTTTAGAAAGCTGTGCGATAATCGATGTTCCACGGTAATTCGTTTTGTATGGGTGTTCCTTCGCTCCTGTCCCCCCATGTGGGATTCACCTGCAGCGTTTGCTATAATTGAGTGTCGCCTTTCCCGGCCGGACTTCGGACACCCAGGGTCAGTACTACCTTCAGCTGCTGTCAGACATGCCCTATGAGGAGTATTGGCAAATAAGGACACATTTTGCTGTTTTGGGGACAATATGTAGCTTGCGTAAGGACGCCATTGGCGGCATATATTGTTATCTGATTATGTTGCGCAATCAGCGCCGAGTTCTGATCTCCGAGAAGAGGAATCTGACGGCAGATAGCAGCCATTCAGCCCGTCTAATCCGCCAGTTTCTCCAGTTTTCATACCTTAAGCAGTTCTTGTCTTAGATTCAAGATACTTTTTTGCTTTTAAATTCTCTGTGGAATATGATGGCGCTATATAAAACAGCAAATAATAACCCCTTGGTCTTTCCAGATCATTTTTGTCCTGCAAACCATTCCCCATTTAATGAGGTATCCACCAGGGGGCAGCAGTGTGACGTGAAATTATGATGTCACACTAAATAAAAAAAATAAACTGCATACTGAGGATGTTGCCCCGTCAGCATTTAATTAAATGGCCGCCTTAAACTGTTACTACAACATACTTGTCTGTTTTAATAATTTAATAATTCTAGCTAATGTTATTTTAATGCAGCTGCATTATGTATGAATTTGCTCTCCCGAGGGCTGCCATCAGTGTTTTCGGGACCAGTATCGGGACCAGTCCAACCCATCACAGCCCATCATGTTTATCTTTCATGGTGTGCTGTTCACCAATGTTAAATTTTTAAAAAAAAGTCCACTCATCTTCCTCCAGCACTCTTTTCACTTAAAACCACCCCATCCCAGGTTCCACCATGTTAAAGAACTATAGCCCCCCTGCTCCGACAAGCCGGGGGTCAGTAACAAGGTAGGGATTTAGTTGGGAACACCCAGGTTTGGTACTGTGAGGGCCCATGGACCACACTAGAACCTGGACCTCAGGCTGCTGTACCTCCATCACCCACTGGTGGCCCTGCTCTCGAGTCTTTTCCTTATTATAAATTCAAACACATTCATAAAAATGCACTTTTAAATAAATATTTATTATTTATATTCCTACATTGGTGGGAACTCTACTAAAACTGCTAGTATTTAAATCGCTGCCACGTACCCCGTGCGATCTCCACCCCGGAACCCAATAGGTTATAGCAATGAAATATCACTGGGACCCTCCGAAGGATCAAACAATTGGTTGAAGGCCACAGGCAGAGTGTGGAACGAGGTATTTGGGATCTCTAATGCCCATGTTGGCTGTCTCTGCTCTGTGTGCGCGCTCCCACTCAGGACTCAGTCTGTAATTTTACTAGATCTGGATGTAGAACCACTCACATCACCCTTTGCGTTGTCTTTCTAATGCCCAAGATACTCAGAATTGTGAATTATAATTAGTGGTGCGATATGCATAAAACGTTATTTTTATTATTCTGATTGGACGATGATGAGACCCCTTTTGAAATATGCAGAGAGTCACATTTTATGTATAACCTACAAGTTAAAAGCGTAGCTTCCAGTAGACTTGTTTTCAAACCTCCTTGGCCAGGAGAGACAGGTTACTGTAAACGCGCATGCACTTGTGTTCATGTGCACATACTCCCAATGGCTGGATTCAGTGCTGTACCCAGCAACACCATAGCTGTGCCAGTGGCTTGGAGGCCTATGAAACACAGCTGTCCCGAATCCCACCGAGCTCTACCTCCGTCCTGAAAACCAACAGATGTAGAGCTCGCTGGGAGAGCAGGATGGGGGGGGGGGTCAAAGTCCAGACTGTCCGCACAAAGCTTCTAAGAATCACCCTACAGTACTATGGAATCAGCGAGGAACCCAACTCTAATCCTGATTAATACCCTGCCCAAATATATCTAAGCACCCTTATTGCAATATGGACACTCTGAATTCAGAATGCGCTGTTTCCAGGCATATAATAAACGATCACGAAAGCGGGGCCTTCATCGCCTTCCGTACTGTTTTGTTAGAATTGTTTGTGTTACCGTTCCTTTTGTATGTTGTTACTTTAAGGTTACTGTTTGTTGTATTCTCCCCTCATTGTTAAAGTGTTCCGGAATCTGCTGACGGGCTATAAATCAAATGTAATGAGACGAACAGTAACAATACAAGGTCAAAAGATTAAGAAATCAGCAAAAGGTGGCTTGGCGCATGGCAGATAGTATGGCGTGGGGAGAGTTCTTGGCAGATGGACAATCTAGAATTTATGTGTACTAAAATGCATTTGTTTAAACTTAAATTTCAGGACCTTCCTCTTGCAAATGCTTGGAGGAATTCAGCAAAATATTCCTCTTTCCTTTCCCCGGTTTCTAGTCTTGTAAATGTATTGGGCTGAAAACATCTTCTCCTCACTTCTTCTCATATGCGGTATACTCATCTCGGCCACTTCTGGTGCTGGCTTGCAAGAGAGTTCCACCCCATCCACATGTGCAAAAAAAAAAAAAGTGCTCCCATTGATTTCAGTGGAAGCAATTTCTTGCCTGTGATTGGCTGCTTCAAGCAGCAAAGGTCAATGAGAAAGATGCGGAGGGGTAACGGTTAACAACAGTGCTAAATTATTTGATGACAACAGTACTGGCGATAAATAAGTAACTAGACGGGGTCAGCGGATGTTCCAGTCTGCCCAGTACAGACGCTTCCAGCACCAGACGTAGCTGCACACAGCTTACTGGGTTTACTGGGAACCAGTTTCCATCTAAGCCACCAGAGAGTAAAGACAAACCCTAGCATCTACTGTGTTATCTAGAAAAGACACACACACACATATATATATACGTTTCCCAAACCCTCGCTAATAATGTGCGATATATATAACAGTGATGGAAAATAATGAACCCCACTTATTGGTTAATTATTTTTGTCATGAAAGAAATATGTAAGTAATGCTCTTGAAGAATAAGAGTAGACATCCCAGAGCCGAAAAGGTAATCAGGCACTCGTTATACAAAACAGGCAACCCAAGTCTGAGAGCTTTGTCAAATTTCTCATGAATTGCGCCCCCCCTTCCAATATACCGAGCTGCCATAAGAAGCTATATGTTAAGTCGCATACCTGCAAGAAGCTGATATCTTTCTCCAGCGCCCTGCATTCTTCTTCAAGTAAAGATCTGTGTGAGAGAAAGAAGAAGATCTGTGGTAACCGGACAGGTGGAAGAGATCATGAAGGTCACTTTGGTCTCTAACTAAGACTGACTTCAGCCCTCCCCAAGCATGTTAGGACTTAACACGGATAATAACACAAGTGATAGACGGCTTCCATTCTTGGTTTCAGTTATAGTTTTGTCTCAGATGCCACGGTCTGCATTTAGTACAAGGTTGGTTATTTAGCGTTAAATAATGTTGCTTGTCGGTGCGATGTGAATGTCCTCCCCACCTTCTATTACAGCAGCAGATGACATCTAAAACACGCAATTACAGTAGCAAGTACTTTGATCTCACATGGCCACATTTTTAGCATCCGATCAAACGCATGTGGCTGGGACACAAAGATACGGATGGTGGGGGGGGGTGTCGGGGCTCGGGAGAACGCTGTTAAAAATGCTTTTTACTTTCAGGCTTCGGAATGTCAAGATTTTGATCAAAACTGAGATATGCCGACTAGCTGAACAAAAAACCCTCTGTTTGTGAGTCTGAGTTCATTATCCTGATAAAAATAACCAGGGGCAGGGAGAGCTGGAAGGGAACTATCAAATCGTCAAATGTATCTGCCAAGCAAGTAGACCTCTTCGCCTCGCCAACACATACATAGTCTATTTCTACCACCTCACCAAGTGTCCCTCAACAGCATATAAAAATATACATAATACCAGGACATTGAGATGCATTTTAATAACTGACTGTCGGCAAGAAAAATGCTACATGCACAGCCGGGCCGGCAGTCTATTTAGAGCTTTTAACATTTATGTTCGCACCCCAGACATATGACCAAAGCTAAATGGTTGGAATGTTCACAACGTTCTGACTTTTAGGACCAGGGTTCAGCTTCTGTTCATTATTTGTCACCCTGATTTCCATGGAATTCCTCTAGATTGGGTCCTGGGTTGCCTTTAATGAAAGATTATGGCCCCACTCTCGGAAAAGCCACGTTGAGTTCCCCTCTTGATGCACTGATCGATTTATCTTGGACATAAATAGGTCTACATACCACCGCACATGTGTGAAGTCTACCCAGACCATTACATTATGCGTGTTGCTTGTAAATACTTTGCATATATCTGGTAATAAACTATAGAAGTCATCAGAAGCAGATGGGTCAGCTTGTGCACCAAGAAGGTTTGAGGAGGTCTACGTTATACCTTTGTCTTCACAACTCTAGATCCAATTTGGTGTTGAATTTCTTTGCATTGACCTTAGTAGGGTGTCAACTGCAAATAGATCCCCATTGCATCTAAAGACCAAACTGGACCCAAGGAACCAACCGTGACTGTACCATGTAATATTATAAAGTCAAATAGTCAAAATAGTCATAAATGCTGTCCCATGGAAAGGTATATTGATGTCGTGAATTATCCTTAAGAACGTTCAAAATGTCGGTTTGGGGTTCTACTGGGAATAAATATGATCGGGGCAGGTTGGAAAGGTTTGTAGAACAACATCTTCTAGTTACTCCATTTATGAAAGCACATTCTTCGAAGATTAGCAAAGGATCATAGGAATTATGGCCAACAGGTAGCTCATCAACCCGCCGTCAAACTACTAGACCGATGACCACAAAACGAGATTTGTCCAAAATAGACAGAGGGTAACGGAAGATGACGTTCGAAAAAAGCTAGAGCGCCACATATTGACTATATTATGTTCAAAACCTAGCTGGATCCCGAGGGCAGCGATCCATGGATGAATGAGGCATCACTAACACGGGCAGGTGCAGTTCATTAACACACAAGGGTGGTTTTGTACTTTGTAAAATCCCCGAATACGTCTTGGACCCCTTCCAAAACCTCTAGAAATCTGACCATTGTCAGTCTTAAGGAATAAATCCTTGGGAATTTGATTTAAAGTGAATGAAGTTAGTATTCATAGCGAAGACTAAATAGATTTACACAGACAGGCAAAGTCACTTTAAGGAATAAATCCTTGGGAATTTGATTTAAAGTGAATGAAGTTAGTATTCATAGCGAAGACTAAATAGATTTACACAGACAGGCAAATTTGGGCTAAATTTCCTTTTCACTAACTCTACAGGGTCCAAAATCAAATGTATTTAACCCTGTATTTCATGATCGATAACAATCAATAGACCAACGAATACTAAATTGTTTTAGAGTCATGGGACCTCCGGAACAGAATCAAGCCATCGGTCATCTCCGTTTCACATTTAAATTCTGAGTGCAGTGAGTTTATAAACTAAGCCCCCTCATCGCTACCGAAACATGAAAAATACTCAAGTTCCATCAAATTTCCTGCCTAGACGGACAGCGGTTTTTAGGTCATTTCGGAAATTTCTTTGTGGATTTTTGTTGGGACCCCTGTAATGGACATCATTCGTGCCAAGCGCTCAGGCCAGATCTGTTATCTAACGTTACATGGAGATTGTACAGCGCTACGGCTTAGCATGGCGCTATATAAAACAATTAATAATATTTATTATTAATGAAACTGATTTTTTTTCATTCATATTTATTCCAAATCCTTAAGTGTTTCAGTTCTTTAACTGTTTGTGAGCTTCAACTCCCATGATGCTCTGCCATCCCTGTTTTAACCCTTTGTTATCACCCAAAACAAGGTGGATGACAACTCCTGCACTGCTGCTCGGTCCAGTGTCGTCTATTGGCAGTTCTGGGTTAATGGCGGATATGAACTACCTTATTGTATGAGCTGAACAATTTCACGCGGAAAGTGAATAAACTCACTTATCTTCCACATCAGACGGCAGACTCTTTCCAGCGTCAAACGCCAATAAACATTAAGCGCAGTCTAAATTTTCCAACGCAATATAGCTGACGTCATCTCTGAGCTAAAGCGTTTGAATTGTCCTGTTTTTGGAGAAATGACAGATGTGAAACAGGTCCTAGAAGTCTTGCCAAGCGACCGGCCCTCCACACCCCCGGATAAGGACCATCAAGGTTCATTTAGTGAGTTATCCCAGAGAACTTTCCTTTCCTTCCTCAGTAGTTGGGTGTGTTTTTTCCCCGTATATATATATATATTCCGCACTCTCACCGGGGATCGCAAATCATTCCGGCACAATCGCCTCTTTGTTCTGCCGTTCTCCCCGCTTTCTCTCCCTGGAGCTACTGATTCTGTGAAGCTCCTCACATCTTTGATATCCTTCTGCTGTTCTAGTAAGATTTCCTAATAGAAGAACCGCCTGGGAACTCGGGGAGAAGAGCCACTTCTCTGGTTCTCCAGGTCAACATCCGAATCCTCCGGGTCTGCAGGGGGTTACATTCTGTTTGGCCCTTATCATGAATGCGAAAAAGAGTACTCTAGCGGAACAACACCTTTAATCAATGACATACGTTACTACATTATGCTAAAAGGTTGTACAACACCACTACATATAGCGGAATTAAAATCAACAGTACTAACAGAATTGTTATTAAAGCATGTATTTTGTGAGATCACAGGTAAGCCCCATATGTAAATGAAATGAAGACGTCATCTGCATACAGGGTGGGATGATTATTACATAAAAAAAGGCTGACACTTTCGCTTGCAATATACATCGCCCAAATATATCGCAACAAACATAATGTACGTGTTTATGCTATACAATATAGACAATACACGTGTGTTTATGCTATACAATATAGACAATACACGCGTGTTTATGCTATACAATAAAGACAATACACGTGTGTTTATGCTATACAATACAGACAATACACGTGTGTTTATGCATACAATTATAGGACAATACACCGTGTGTTAGCTATACAATATAGACAATACAACGTGTGTTTATGCTATACAATATAGACATACAACGCGTGTTTATGCTATAACATAAAGAATATACGTGTGTTTAATGTATAACATAGCAGACAATAACGTGTGTTTATGCTAACGCAATAAAGACAATACACCCGTGTTTATGCTATACAATATAGACAATACACGCGTGTTTATCCTATACAATATAGACAATACACGTGTGTTTTATGCATACAATATAGACAATACACGTGTGTTTATGCTAACAATATAGACAATACACGTGTGTTTATGCTATACAATAAGACAATACACGTGTGTTTTAATGCTACGCAATAAAGACAATACACCGTGTGTTTATTCTATAACAATGTAGACAATACACACCGTGTTTATGCTATACAATATAGACAATACAGGCGTGTTTATGCTATACAATAAAGACAATACACGTGTGTTTATCCTATACAATATAGACAATACACGTGTGTTTTATGCTATACAATATAGACAATACACGTGTGTTTATGCTATACAATACACGTGTGTTTATGCTATACAATACACCCGTGTTTATGCTATCCAATATAGACAATACACGCGTGTTTATGCTATGTTTAAAGCATTGTTCACACTTTGGAGACAGACTACTTTTCCCAAGAATATTAAGAGCAATACACGTAGGAAACACGGCAGGCAGGCAGGCCGGTATAGAGATTTTATGGGCCTCAAATAAATG
Source organism: Spea multiplicata (assembly GCA_009364415.1). NCBI lineage: Eukaryota > Metazoa > Chordata > Amphibia > Anura > Pelobatidae > Spea > Spea multiplicata. Next base: position 39,789 of record VKOC01017533.1, on the reverse strand, counting down.
TGGATTCTCGATAAGACATTTGCATGATTGTTAATTCTTAGAAAAGCAGAAAAAGGTCTTGTTAATTTATTAGGTTTATTGCAAAGCGTAAAACATTTCATTATCCCCGCGGGAAGAATAACACCACAAAGAAGGTACATTTATTGCGGCTTACAACAGAGCTTCTATTATGTATAAAATAAAGAAAGCCATAAATAAAAGTGTAATAGTATATGCATTATTTTCAGTATGCTAAACACGCCGGTACACATAGAGACGTGTCTGGGGGGCCGAGACATTTACGTGACTCTGTGACCTATTGATAGCCGTTTGTGTAATTGGGAAAGGTATTTGGGAATAAAATAATTATTCATTCATTTACACAATTTAAGTAACAAACACTGTTTTGACTTTTAGGCCCACCTGGGAGCTCTTCGGGTTTGGTTTAGATTCTCCAGCTGTTTCATTGGCTATCAGGGTCACTCTTCTCTTGCTCTAGGGCGGGGAACCAGTATTTAGCCACACCCACTCCCTGTCCAAATCCCCGCCCTTGTCTGCGTCTAGCCCTGCCCCTCACAGGCTAATAATGCCCTCATGAGCCTAGTTCCACCCTTATGCCTGGCTAGCTCTGCTAGCTTTGTACAGCGCTACGGAACCTGATGGCGCTATGTAAAACAATAACCATTAATAATGATCATATATGATGTAACTAATACAAGATATCGCTCCCGGATAGGTATCTCTGTTCGTGATATAAGACACAAGGTCTGGATTTAGAACACACAGTTCTCTAAGGAACGCCGGGGATCCCAAGGCTGACCTTCAGTGAGGATCTGCGGCGTTAGACGCACTCACGGGGTTAAATAACCAGCAGCTAAAACATAAGCGAAGTAGCGCCGGAGGATTAAACATCCTTACGGAAAGTTAAAAGTCTGCAAAAATGAGACAATGGATCATTTTTCTTGGATGCTGAAACAACATAAGGCAAAAAAACGTGAAATAATTTACTAAACACGACAGGTCCTGCCAGAATTTCCTGGGCTTGTGGAGCCCTAACCCTACGTCGCGTCCACAGATACTCGAGAATCCTGCCTGCTGCGTTTGTTAAAAGCTGCCGTTTTTGGCCGTGTTCGTTAAGTCAGATTATAATAAATGCTTCCCCAGAAACAGATGCAGCCGGCAGGAATTCCCGCTAGGCAGGGGCCTGATGCATACTTTCCTGGAGTACATCAGCAGTTTCCCCCCCATAAATAAGAAACAACCCACAGGCCGTTAAACCATCCAGGATGCGCCAGGGACGACAGACATTTGGTACAGAAGTGGTAATCACTCCCAAAGAAGAAGAAGAGTTTTGGGTCTTGGGGTTTATTTTTTTAACCATTTCAATTTTTAATTTAATAAGGTTGCAAACCAGCAGTGCAAGTATTCTTCTTCAATAAAAAATGATGTGTTTTTTACCTCGTTCACTTGCAGGTAATGCGCTAAATAATGACATTTAGATGTTCAGAGGAACCCCCTTGAGAGGTCGGAATTTCGATTTCCTAGTCTTGTTTCTCGGTGGAAAATTTTGTGCATCCCCATTATCATATTTTTTTATATATCAAAAAAAAAAAATAGTATTTATTACAGAATAATGTAACAATAAGATATGGAGGAAAACACCCCGGTAGTCTGATAATGTACTCCACCATACATTTAATATTTCGTATTTAATGTACTGTAGAGTTTGGCCTCCTTCCATTTATCGAGCGATATAACTGACTGTTATCGAAACATATCCTTACTAATATTGTTACTAGACGCTGAAGGAAGATTCTAGCCTTCCATATGGGCTACAATGTATCCATTCCTGCCTCGATCAGATTCATCTCTGATCAATATACAATGCAAAAAATATTTTAAAAAATGACATATAAATAACAAAGTAGAACAATGACATCATCTGTGAACAACAGACTACAGAAACCTAGAATGACCGTGTCCTTCTAACCTAGGTAGCGTTATAAGTGGTTCCATCTGAGAAATTGTATATCGCTGTGCCAGGTTCTAAACATATCTTTCAGTGGCCAATAAGCACTTGTGGCCGCTGAGTATATAATTGGAAGTCGCTTGGCCATTTAATCAATGGGCTTACGTCGCAGGCAGTTAGAGGCCCACAAAGCCGTACGAATTGGAGTCTCTCAATTGTGGTTGACCACAAGCCAAAGCAAGAAATCTTTTTATGACAGCATTGTGTGGCTTGCCATGTATGATTTAAGGATTAACCCTCGGCGTCCTGTCTGCATAACCCCATCGATAGTTCGGATAAGTGTAAAAAAGACACAACTCATTGAGTGCTCTTTCTATACTGTCCAGAAAAGTTATAGACTTGGCGTTTGTCCTCCTCCCTTTATTAAACCCCCTGCCATTGTCCATATGTAAGCTTATAAAATGCCCCCCATGCGTCTTGTAGATGGCCCCGTGCTGACACACTTTGTAGACTTTAAAGGGTATCTAGAATACTTGGGAGGAACCATGGGCTTTTTTTTTGATATCTTGCAGTATGTGGTTTAGTAAAAAGAAATAATGGAAAGGAAGAGATGGTTTCTAATAATATAGCACTGGGATTGATTTACTAAATGTATAATTAGACAAATAATGTATGGATGGAAATCAAGAATAAATTATATAGGATCACATTTTTTAATATAATCATATTATCTTTAATCATAGATTTAAGCAATGTAGCATAACTTCTACATTTCTAAATTTCTTTTTGGCCGCGGTAACTTTTTGTGGTCTTGAGTTTCTTATTTCCCCAGATGACTTTTAAGTTTTGTGCTGATTCTTGATATTAAAGAGTCCTTCTATGCCATTCTAGTCATACTAAGAATCCTTCTATGCCATTCTATTCATAGTAAGAGTCGCGTTGGGTAATTTGTGTCAGTGATGTCACTGAAAACCTCCAAAAAGAGCTGTTTGCAGTTCTGCTCAAAGCTATATAGAATGGGGCGATTTGCTATAGTAAAAAAAAACACCCTATGGGAGCTATAGGATCCACCTATGCATCTCCCTCACCTCCCATCCTGTGCGAGATGAGGTGGGGGAGGCGAGGGAGATGCATAGGTGGATCCTATAGCTCCCCATAGGGTGTTTTTTTTTCTATAGATAGCTTGTATTTCTATATGGTATTGGTGGGTTATATAAAACATATATATATATGTATAAAACAAAAAAATATATATAAAACAAAAACAATGTATATATACTGTGGCATTGGGTGGTTTTAGATCTGTACATTCTTTTTTTGTATATTAGTAAATATGAAATTTGGGCACTTTGGCAAACGGGGCTCAGCTGCTGACAAGTCTTGTAAAGCATGAGTTCCATAATTAATACTTGATTAATGATACTCGCTCTTTAAATATTCAGGAAAACCAAGCCATGGGGTCTTCATAAGCAAAACGAGAGTTAAATGTGAAAAGGCACCAAGAAGTTGTGTACTCATTATCCAGTCATTTGCACAGATATTCACAAAATTAAACTCAGGCCTCTTGGCAGGTTGAAGAACTCGTCTGGAATTGTAAATGGAGCCTCGCGGTTTTGTTTTTAGAACTTACAATAACACGGCATTCCAGCAGGCAGTTTTGGCACCCAGCTCCCCAGACTGGGCAATGACATATTACTCCGTGATATCACATCTCCGAGGTCATGTGAGACATCATAGCTCAAGCCGCTCAGCTTGTGGCCCTTTTATGTGCTCAGCGCTGATACAGAATCCGTCCTCCTCAAATGTTTGAAAATGTCTTTTTATGCTTGGAGACTGAGTATTGCATTAACTACTATTTTAATTAAATATTCTTCCATAGTCAGATGCAGGGGTCACCATCAGAAGCCTAAAGACAGGAGCCCCCAGCCCCATTCCACCCTATGCTCCTCCTATTGCCAATGGGGCCACCAGGTTCTGCCTTGTATAGTAATGAATAAGGGTGCAGCATCCCACCCGCACTCCTAGAACCTGTGTACCCCATTCACAAACTGAACTGAAAATCCATGTATATGATACTGTTTTTTTTAACTTACTTTAGGTGTGTGATAACCTCATCAATGTCAGAAATCTTAAGCTTGTCTTTCAGTTCCTCGAGGTCATCTTCGATGCTGGACCCAGAGGAGAGGGAGGACAGAGGTCTGCAAGAAACACGTCATCGCTGGTTATTAGTCCATTTATGAAGCCGTGACATAGTCCGCTGAGCTATTCAATGGGCAGACAGGACGTACAGGTTGGGAAAGGGTTAACCATCATGAGCACTTTAATGAATGTTGATGTGGTTGTTGAGTGTCCCCCTCCCCCTTGCAAATGCATGGAGGGATTCTGCAGCTTCTCCCGAAGGTAAGTGACATATTCTTTTTTTTTTTTTTACACATAAAAAAAGTTTATTTTATTTATATTGAATGTTTACAATATACATCCTTTGACAGTATTCTAGTTGCACTAATCCATCATACTTCAGTCCATGTAGGAAATGGGCAATACTGGACCAAGCAGTATTATTCCTTTAGCAGACCAAGTACCCTGCCTGGAAAGCATTTTAGGGTGAGACAGCAGCATAACATCAAACAATATAAAGGTACAACAGAAGATAAAAAAAACACTAATTTTTGTATTAATACGTATATGAAAACTAACATCGTTAATATCTTACATATAGGCAAGGGCATGAGGGTCAGGGCTATGTTTCCCTAAAGGTGCATTGTTGTACACAAGATGGATTTCACTGGTTAATTTCTCAGCATCCCCAGTAGACTCACCGTAGATCTCTTCCGGTGCTGCCTGTCTGCGACCTGCGCCCCCCGCTGTACCTGGAACAGCTGCTCCCAATCCTGCTTGGAGGGCGACTCTCCCCCATGACATAGTTCACTACTTTAGGGTTGTACTTGGACAGGACCCGGTCCTCGTCCCTGTAACAGCAGACACAAATCTGATTAAAACAGATGAATTGCCCTTTTTACCCCCCCCCCGGTTTTCCGCAAAGAGAAAAGAATGGAGACGATCTAGAGATTAGAACTAATCAGGCTTTTGCCTGTTAACTTTTATTAGTTTGGAGTTCGGATTGTAAAACATGTGAATAACATGAACTTTCCATACCAATGCTGACAAACTTATACACAGGCTATGCTTTTTTCCCAGAAGTCCTGATTCCACGTAAAGAGGAGACAACCGAGGTCCTAAAAGCTTATGGAACGTTACATCTTTTCCCTAATGGGTGTAATAATTTCAACTAAACATCAGAAATCCATCCAGAAATCCTGAAAACTGTGATCAGTCCTATTATTATAGAAGATGTGCGATATTTCTATTATTTAGTAACACCAGATAGGACATACATAATGATTCCAGAATTATTTAGCAATAAGTTACTTATTGTTCATGTAGTTGTTAGCGAGGGTATTAACGCGCCCCTCTAGAAATATCTTAAGTAACCGTAGGTTTTATTGGCTCAGTCGCTACCAGCAAATAGGATAAGGAGATCAGCTGCTAATTACATTAATGGCCCTCCAATCCTTCCGAGACAGGAGTACAAAGCTTTGCGGCCCTTCGGCTAAGTGAGTGCATGTGATGGAGGGAAAGCCTGGCCCCTGGGAGTCCCCGGGCAAGGTCCATGCTCTGGGCGCAAGTCATTATACGTGAGGGTTACACAGTTACCCTTTTTAGTTTGGCGTGTTGGTTAACCCGACCATCTTTGGACCCTTCTCGGCACTTTTTACATTTTTATTTTTATTTTCTGACTGAAAAAAATGGCACATTTCTGTTTTTTGCCCTCACAATGACTTTTTAATTTTTTTTTACTGATTATTTTATTTTAAGATTAGATTTTTTTGCACTTTCAAAATTACCAGGGTGGAGCCGGATGCCCCGATTCAGCTTTTTCTTGGGAGGTGGTGTGTTATCTTTTATTAGGTGCCCCCCTTCCATAGACTACTCCAGTGGCCCTTCCTTTCCGACAAGGACCAAGGAGATCCAAACCTCCTGCAGGCCTTGGGGCTGGTGAAGTAGGGAAAGGAAGGGTTTGTAACTCATTTTGGAGACTGTGACCTTCAAAGATGAAGACTGGAGGATCCAATTCCCATTGTGGTCAATAATGGACATTTTTGGCACCGTCCAGCTTATCCAGTTAATATCCAGTGCTTAGACTCCCCGCTCAACCATTCTCAATTTATTCTACTCTTCAACCAGTTCATTCCCTTTCTGGGTCCATTAGTGTTCGATCCCTCCAACCAACTCTGTATATAAACCGATCAACCAAGCCAACTAAACCATCTGCCCAACCTGGTATATGGAACCCATTGTTAAATAACCTTTACAGGGTTCCAACGCCTTGACAAGAACAGCGAGAGATTGAATTCAACGGTTACTGTAGCATCGAGCTTCTCTTTCTGCTTGACTTATTCAATAACTGAAAAAACCTGATTAATTAAGATAATTCTAAAAGTAGCATTATTACTTTATCTACTAAACAATGATGCTTTTGTAAAGTAATGACCGCCACTATGGTTAAAAATAAAAAAAATAGTAATTGAAAAGCAGAGGGAACTGTAACAGACCTTTACGGGGTAAAGTTTGTCTTGTTAGGAAAATGTCAAGAAATATAAGTCCATTTGATATGAAAAGCAAGAATTTGGCCAATTATCATGCGATAGATTAGTCCTTTAGGTACAAAGAGTTAATATGTTTTTTTCTTTTACAAATGCCTGGGGATACAGCAAAGTACTTTGGCTTTTGAGCAGTTTATTCTACAGATCAGCGAATTCAGTACCCCCTTAAGCAGTAAGGATGTCTTTGTTACATATGAAATGTCTGAAACTGTCAGAAGGAATCAGACATTGACGCCAGCTGGAAGGACATGAAAAAAACTGACTGTCGGCTTTCATCAGCTGATTACCAAACTAATTCCCCATCAGCAAGGGGAGAACTGAGTGGAAAAAGAGACAGAGGAGGGACTTCTCAGGAGACCTCATCATAAGAAGCTGGGAGGACTTTCCTTCCGGACTCTCCGCTACGCAAACAGAAGCAACAGCCAGCAAAATGATGGGCAAGGACCTCCTTAGTCTAGCCCTATTGCTTCTTTTGTTTTAAGAAAATAATAATAATAAATATGTGATTTTTTAAGTCCATAAATTAGATGTTGGAGGTGCTCCAGACTATATAGATTGGAATTAAACTTGGACTTGGTAGGAGAGACATTAAAGAGAGACAAATGCAGCCTGGTAACAAATGTTGGAAGTAGAACACCTACCCAAGTGCCTTACCCCATGAAGTGTGTTCCAGATTCTCCATGGTTTTACCCAATAAACCCTGAGTTGTAGGTAACCTAAGCTAAAGCATTTCATCTCACCGACTCATCACGTATACTGCGTAGTGTATGAGATTCCTCACTGATTTCGTTATGCATTATGCAGGGCAGGCTTAGCAGGAGGAGAAGTTCATTGGGGTTGACCATTTATAACACATAACCAACTTACAGTTCAGTAACTGCGGTTCTTCACAGTAGGAAAAACCAGCCGGGCCATCAAATTATATATGTACTTTTACTATTACGTAAAAAATGTGTATACATATCCACGTGGCATGAAGTGTTTCTCCCTATGTCCGGCAATCAATACCTGTTGGCTACACTAAAAACAGAACAGCAATGGCAAATTACCGATTTGGGGTACTTTCTTTCAACACCATTCCGCACTAGCAGCTCAGTAACGGCACACAACATTGTGTTAATGTGTCTTTCAATCAAGATGCCTTTGCTTTTCATACCAGGAACGGCAGCCAGCGATGGATTAATCGATCTGAATGCAGGCTTGGCGGAACCTTTCAGATTGTGTCTGCCCATTCAGTCCGGTAGATAATCAAAGCGCAGGACCAAGCAGAAAATTATCTACAAAACGCTTGAAACACATATCAAAAACATTAACAATAATGTTTTCTTTCACGTAAATAAACCAAGAAATTCTGGTGTCGTCAAAAACATTGCTAATTATACAAGACTTAAAAAAGCTGTCCAAGAAATTAGACAAAGACCGGTCTCAAATAAAACGTTAGATCTAACGAAGCAAACCAGATGGTGTCAAATGGTCCTTATCTGGTGCTGGATTCATGAAAAGTGAATCTGGTGCAAAGCAGTCATTTCACCATAGCAACCAAAAGAATAAATCAATTAGCAGCATTCTGCTGGTTGCTATGTTGACAAGACCGCTTTTAAAACTTTGCACCAGAATCACTCTTTATACGTATCTTTTATGGGTTTTTATCACAATTGTCTCCTGATGTTCAAATATTTTACCTCCTGCAGCCGCCCTGGCCAACACGTTGACTTCTGGATCTGAGATTTAGGATTTTAAGTAAACCGATCCAAGCCCCGCTTGCCATTTTGTATCCATGCCACTTTAAATTACTGGAATTAGTGTATAATTGTAGCCAACAGCTGATCGAGGCTGTAACTTCAGTGGAGCGAGAGGGGCAGCTCTTCATCCACGGGGTGGCATTGCCACCATACTCTAACGGGACCTCTAACCGCGCTGCGGGTGGCGAGAGCCCTGGTTACGGCTCTGTAGCTGATACTTTATAGAATGCATACTTCATTTAAGTACAAAACCCAATAGATGTTAATGATTTAATAGCAAGTCTGAACCCAACAGAGTCAGAGACAAAAAGAGACGTAGGATGGGGAGGCAAATAAAATGGGATAAGTAAAACCCAGAGAGTAAAGAAGGTGTCAGTAATGAGCACGGCGGCAAAAAGACAACTCATAAAATGCATTGGTATCTGTGCTTTCAGGCCTCGCTTCACTGGGGTCAATGACGTTGACTCATTAAAAAAGCCATATTGTTCTTTGCCAGAAAATATAAATAATGACAGTGAGAGGGGTCATGTGTATTGTTCGGTAGCCAAGCTCTCCTGCATGCTTCCCGGCACAGCAGAGTTGCTATGACCAAACCAATTAATCCCCTATTGTATTGGAAATGCCAGACTACGTGAACAGGGTTACACCGAAAGGACGGGGAGACGCGTTGGGAAGGAAGCTGTCTGAATAGAAAATAACTTGGCGCGTCGTTTGGGTGACGTGAAGAACCTACGAAAATTCACAGCTCGGGACATGTTGCAAAAACCATTGAAGAAAAGCATCTGCCATCAAGAGACTAAATAATGATATGTTTGTCTATAAAGATGGAAGTCTAGCACAGCCCAATAATGACCACAAGGGTCATGCAAACAATCTCTCCATGAAGTGTGAATGATTGTTGGTGCTGTGGTGTGACACATAACGGTACTGAAATGTATGACTATTTTGATGTCTAAGGTGTTTTATATGTCTTTTTTTAGGATATACATAAATTCAGATGTATGTTCCAGCCTCTCCTGGGCCTAATCAGTGAGGTGCGGCTGGTCTTCTTCTAGACACCATGAGCAAGGAGGTCCACATCTGGACTCACCTTTTACTTTAAAGGAGTGCAAGACTAACTCAGTTGAGAATACCTTGCCCTAAAGTGAGTCCCCACTTGGGGGAGTCTTGAATTTTAGATCACATGCGCCATTATAGAAAGAAAATCTTCATTAGGCTATTAGATTAATATGCAATGCTGATGTACGGTTTGATGTCAATAAAAATATTTTATGTTTGTTGACCACACAGAACTTACAGTCCATCACGTCGAGCCTTTTGTCTCACACTCAGTAGAAGCATCCGTATCTCCTGAGTTACCATGTCCTTAATCACTGGAGGATCGGCCAAGAGTGAACTGAGGCTGTGGGGAGAACTTTGTCTTGGACACCAGGAGGTAGACTTTAGGTCTCTCCATATGTCCAGGAGGACCTCAACCTATGGAAATATAAAGGATGGTTTCAGGGGAGAACGGCATTCTGTAGGGTAAAGGCAAATTGGAGAATGAAAAAAGGTTTGAGCCTCTGTAAAGCTTCTATTCTGTAAGTTGCCCAAAGTTCTGCCGAGCTACCAGGGCTCCCTTCAACTTCGCACTACTTGGTAAGAATTTGGCAGCTGGATGCTAAATGTCACATCAGAGAAAAAAACATGTTTAAATCTTAATCAAAGCAAAGAAAATCTAAATGCCTTATGGGAAACATAGAAATGGCCAATTTCTTTCTAGCAAACACTTCAGTAGCAGACGTCAGGTGTTAGTTTACAAACCACAGGTTTTCACAGTCCACAAGCATGGAGACTACTGTAACTTTCAATATTACACAATATTATGCGTGTATGTGTATATATATATATATAGATATATGATATACACATATTATCTGGATACAGTGGCAGATAAGGGGCATCCTACATACAGAGCAAGAAACGTAAAAACACATTATTACAATGTAACACGTAACTTCTTACGTTTCATGAAATCAGGGTTTTTTTGTACATAAGCAAGAATCCTAGTTTTGTGCCCAAGCACTATGGTTCTTAACGTATCTTCAAATAACCAGATGTATTCTTTAGCTAAAGGTTATCAGCATAGTTACCAAGCATCCCTGTTGAGAAGAGATATTCTTTCTTTTGGGACCGAAAACCCTTTTTTCCACCCCTGATGCAACCCAGACAGAGACTCAGAATGTTTGTTAGGCATGGGTGCATCACAGTGTTCGATAGTCATAAAAGTCACAATAATGTGTCTAAAAGCAGCAGAAATGGTAAAAATATGCATTTTTCTTTAGTCATTCATTAGTCAGCTAATTTTTAGAGGAACTGTCACAATTGAATATTAAAAAAAATTTTGGGGGAGAAACAGCAAATATATTATATTTTATTAAATATATATTACTAGCGTATGTCTTTTTCTAAATAAATATTTAATTAGAAATAAAATATAACAGGTCCCTTCTGATCACCATTTCACTTTAGGTTTTCTCTGAGGTTGTAGGTTTACTCTGTGGTTCCACTACTTCGGAGATTAGACCACCAGCGGTTGGGTTTCTAGCAGCCGGGATTCAGACAGGGCGCGCATTTATAAATATCACGCACTTGGATTTGCTTACTGTGTCTGTCTGTGTGCAGACGGGGATGGGGGAGACAAATTATTTAAATTCATACCGCTAGTGATACTATTTCAGCTTAAATAAACCCACTTAATACCGCTTCGTACATAGATTCTAGATCAGCTATGGACTATAACTCTTATACCTCTCAGCCAGGCATAGATCCTAGAAGAATATTGTGTTTCTGTGAACCCGACTGTTTGCACCGACGCACCAAGTGACAATAACAAGCAATCCAGTACATGTGAATACAGAGGGCAGCTCTATCTCTGCCCTTCCACATATAGACGGGGCTGGGGGGTATCAGATTTCCCGCTGCCAGTTCTAGGAACCATTTCTAATTCTGTTCTCTGAAACTGAATTTCGTTACTCAGAAGACTACCCCACCATGCCTCCTATGAAGCTCTAAACATGTGAAGCTAGTAAACTCTTTCACGGCCAGCCGAGATTGCATCAGATGGAAAGATACCGTCCAAGAAGCCAAAGAATGTAGATATGAGCGAATGTTTGGAGGAAATACTGAGTTTGCAGCAAGTTGTCCAACATTCATGTATCTTCTAGAGAAGGTGCGTTAGATGTCTACACCAATTCAGCTGAGATGCTGCAGCTTTATGCTTTATCATCCTGCGTATGGGCAGTCATAACATATCAGCTATGGTCCCTGGTGCACCAGAAGAGCAGGTCTTGGATCCCATATCCATACCGTCTTATCCAAGGACACTTAGGAAGCGCTCTTTGAAGAAACACAACTTCAGCACCAACATGAACGTTGCGTTCTCCATGTCTGCCACCAATGGCACAGAGAGACAAAGCCCAGATTCTTTACCTGTACCGAACCTAATTCATTCATTAATGTACACTTAATTAAATGAGACTTCGTGTGAGTTAGTCCATAGATTCTAAAGTATAGTATAGACTGGAGCTGGGGGTAATTTTCTCACTCCAGTGAAATCTCTTGATATTTTTGTTTCCAGCTGCATTTTACACGTAAAGCTCTCCCGAGTCCTGAGACCAGATTTGGAAATGTTTCTCACGCGCACACGAGCAGATTTTCTTAGAAAGTCAAGGTATTATTTCACAATATATTAGCTGATGAATAACAGATGCAGTGAGTGGTCTAAATCTAATCCCTAAATACTTTGTTAGAGAAATTCAGGGTTGGAGGAAAAAATCTTTTAGATGGATGAGTTAGCGAAAAGGGTCGGGAATCAACCGAATGAGGAGGAAAATAACTAAATACATTTATAAAAGAGAAGACATCTAGGGGGTTATGTATTTTGGGGGTCTGATGGTTCTAGACCGCTATTCCCAGTCTACAACACCTAGAATGTCAAAGTCTGTCCATAAGAAAAACATGGCGTAAGGCAGAAGGAGAAAAAGAAGACAGAGAGGAGGAAAACGAGAACAACACCAGTAAAAAATAAATGAAATATAAATGTTTGGGTAAAACAGACAGATGTATATAGACCTAAAGTGGGGAGTCATATAGAGTAACCAAAGTCCACATACTGCTAAAAAAATCACTACCCTTCCTGAGTCTGGTATAAGTAAAGTAACGGCGTGCGCCGTTGTCCAAGCCAACAACACCTAAAGGTATAGAAATAATGCATAGCAGCTGATGCAAACAGTATACACGGCACTGACCTCTCCGTGAAGCTCTAAACTGAGGTCAACAGCTGCATCTCCCAGGATCCTCTTGATCTCGGCCCTCTCGGTTAGCGGCACCTGCTCCTCCACAAGTCTCCAAAGTGATGGAGGCGGCTCGACGAGTTCTCCATAACCGCTGTCCTGGTCACTGACGGGCTGCAGCATCGCCAAAGAGTCTTTGCATCTGTTCGAGGAACCTGTGATACGAAACACGGTATGAGTAGTACAGATACGGGGATGTAGACCCCACGGCGGCGCCCAGAGAATCATAAAGAGGACAGAACATCATATATCCCACATATATCCCACAGCATATCTTACAACGTAAGCAATTCATTTTATGAAAGAGCAGGAAGAAAACTGATTACATCTCAGGCCCCCTAAGTATTGCACTGAATCTTAGACTTAAATCGCTCAAGACACTGCGAAGTAACATTTACTATGGAATAGTATATATATAATATATATATGCTATAAAAATGGATTATTTTGTCTGCTTCCAGGCCATTATGGTAAGCGGTGCATCTTTTAATCCAGCGATCTTGAGGTATCTGTCGACAATATTGTCCAGGCAACTAAATCACAATTTTCACTCAAAATAGTAGCCTGCAGGATGCGTGTTTAATTCCTCTCATTTATAGTGAAGTTGTGTTAATTCATACCGAGGAATATTTGTGCTATGAACATCGCTCTGAATTTAAAGCCCCCTATAGCAGGGGTTATAAACGTTTTCATGATTACAGACCGCCCCAGTGGATTGCCCAATATTTCCCCAAACACCCCCCCCCAATCCCATTTCGATAACAGTGATAGTTAATAATGTAACCTTTTTTTTAAATTATTTATAGATCAAGTCCCATGCCCCCCAGGGGTAGGTGAGGAACCCTTTGCTCTATAAAATCAGTTCATGTGTCTTCATATTTTGCCCCATTATTTTGCCCCTGTATATGTAGGGCATAAGAAGAAACCTACAACCTTGGGTTCCCTGCATTAAAAGGCTGGAGGTTATTATCCCTGCCCACGAAAGGGTTAAGAGCAGGTATGGCGGATACATCATATTAGTAAGATAGGTGTATTGCACTGGCTTTGATTGGGTAGGTATGATGGGAGTTGCAGTCCACATCTGCAGGGACAGAAAACTCACTGGACAAAGGGGATTCTCCCCCAGATCCAAGAAGAAGCACAAAGAACACAGGAATGGATCACAACTCCCATGACACTGAGCCGCTGAGCATCATGGGAGTGGTAGTCCACAGCACCTGGTGTGATGTAAGGATGGCTGTTCCCTACGTGTGATGTCATACAGACTGGTGTGTTAGAAGACCCCATGTTATCAGGTATAATCCCACCCGAGGGTAATAGTTGGGGGAGGGTGGGTTGCTCGGGGTAATTAATACACGGACCCACTTACTGTCTTCTCTCAGCGATGTACGAAGCCCCTCCTGCAGCTTCTGCTTCCGCCTTCCCGGTAAACAATTCCCGTTGCTAAGCGCGATGTGCCCTTTCCGCCAATCCGACGCTCGGCCCCGCCCTTTAAAGCGACAGCGTTGCTGAGTGTTCACGCCGGGGCTTTTGTTTGGGCTTTCGGGTATTAAAAGGGTTAAAGGGCATTATTTGAGCAGATGTGGGTTATTTATTTACCCCGGGGCTAAAAATGCATCCAGTTTGCACCCGCCGGGTAGTTGTATAGAGATTGCACCCCTCCCCCCCCCGACATGTCAAAGAGGGGCATTTTGGGCTTTAGAAAGTGTGGTTAGAGGCACAGCCAGGGGCAGAATGCTTTCTATGTTATTTATTTATTTATTTATTTATTTACACATTATTGGGGTTTTTAGGGCTGTAGAACCCTGCGATCCCCTCATACCCTGCAAACATTCTGAACTCCTAGAAAAAGAGGGGCATCAGGGGAGGGAAAAAGCGACTGATGGAGTTGGTTCTCCTAAAGAGGAGCACTTGGGGGGTGAGCAGCATCCGGTGAGGGTATCCGGGTCACATCAGACCTGAAGCAGCCGAAGGCCAGCTAGGTGAGCCCAATGTCTGGCTCATGTTTCGCCACTTTGTGACCTTTGACCAAAACTGATCAGATTTGATAAACAAAATCCAGTGAGATTTTTATCATAAAAGAAAACAGAATTTTAAAGGAATTACAGTAAAGATCCCATTGCAGAGGCTGCGCTGACGCCTCATTCACAGATCCTATCCGCAGAGTCCCGACGCTCCCCGACTAAGAGGCAGCCTTTTACTCTGCGGCTGGGGTTCTAGGTGTGGGCAGCGGACTTTTTTAGTTGATTGTTGATTGATTGATATATAAATATATACGTGACGATCAATAAATCAAATCTGACCAATCAGAGCCACAGTGGACCTCCGGATCTCCCAATCTTAATCTTTTGGGGCAGCTCTCCCAGAAAGGATATGCGACCCCCTCCGTCCCTCCTGGCCTGCAGAAGGGCAAATCATCTCCTCCAAACAGGGCAGCAGCGAATTCTCGCCTAGGCCGACAGGTCCCAGGACAGCAGCCGCACCCCCACCGGAAAACCAGCTGGTGCATTACTCTCTTGGGTGACGGTACCCCTGCTGCTCAATGGGCCGGTTACAGAGGAGATCTCTGATGTCCCCAACTGGCCCATTTACAATATGGAGGCCTCCATAAACTTCGTTCAAAGCCATTTTGCGCCTTTAAGACATGCAGAGGCGGGATATGACGTACGTCGGAGGATGGAGAAAGCTGGAGTCGGCCGCTGGGCCAGGCCTAGTGCAGAACCATTGGCACAGTGGCGGAACTAACGGGGTTGCGACCGGGCCCTGGAGTTCTGTCAGTCAGGGGGGCCCAAGGGTGCCGAAGCGGTTGCTTTGAAAACGGACCTGGCCCCCTGACTGAACAGAAATCCAGGGACCTCCTCTGCTTCGCCGGCCACCGGCGCTGGCCCAGAGTGCAGTGTGGGAGCGTGAGGCATTTGTCTCAAGTGCGGCGCCGTTCAAGCTAAGCGCGCGATTTATGACGTTCATATTGCCGGCGCTCCAGCAGTGAAAAGCGTCGGCACCCGAGGGACAAACGGGCCTTCACCCTCCCAACACAGGTAAAGTGACCTTACAAAGGGATAGGGAAGGGAAAAGAGGGATATTATCGTGAGGAGGGGGTTAGGAGGGAGAGGGTAAGATCGTGAAAAAGGGTTAGGAGGGAGAGGGAGAATCGTGAGAGAGCGGTTTAGGAGGGGAGGGGAGATAGTGAGAAAGGGATAGATGGGTTGGGGGGCCTTAACAGATTCTCGCACCGGGGCCCTGAGGTTTTTAGTTACGCCCCTGCATTGGCGTCTTCAAGTCCTATCGATAGCTTTTATTGATATAATTGAGAGGAATATCATTAACAATAACCTATTGTCTGAGGCGTACATGCACGTTATCAGAACAGAGGGGCGTCAGGTTGGGGATGAGCGGAAGAGAGCGTTGGGTCCCAGACAGGGACTTCCCTTCGTAAAGCGGTGAGCCGTTATGTCTCAAAGAAGGAATAATCCATCCTCGCGCACGCAAGGAGGGCCAAAAATTCTGGGCTAAATCTCCTAAATCTGGCAGCTTCCATAACCAGACGGGAGGAAAACAACATTCTTTGCAGCTGCCTGACGGAACGGCGTCCCCCGGACCCCCGAGACTTTAATAACCTCCGAGCGTTCCGCGTCCGTCCTGCTCTAAATCCAGAATAATTTTGTTGTGTCTCTTTCTGCTGCATCGGAAGGTAAAGCCACCTGGTTTCCGGAATATTCAGACCTTTGGAATCCACTTTGCAGACGTGGAATTACAGATTTAAAGACACATTCACCCAGAGAATCATCAGCTCCAAAATAGATGTATTTACTTTAATTTTCATGAGCGTTTGCTGGGATTTTGACATTTTTGGGGGGAATACAGAGAATTGAAAATAACAAAATAAATGCGTAATGAGGACGTGACTGTAACGCGGAATGAGTCGGAGTTTCCAACTTCCAGATACTTGACGAACTTTTAAAGTGTTGTTTATATTAAAGCTGTTGATGTTCTGGTCGTATTTATTTGTGTGTCCGGGACTCGGAATGGTGATGTCATAACGGATATCGGAGTGAAAAAAAAAAAGGATTTAAAACTCGTTTATAGCCGGAAAAATCAAAAGTCCTTTTTTTTTCTCTTTCATTTCCAGTTCTGAAGAATTCCAATTCCATGCATTCTTGAAGATTTTACAGTAGATATTCCAAAAAATGCAGATCTCCCTCCGGTACGGGAATATAACTCCCATCAATCACAGCAAGTAGTCAGCAGAAATGTATAGGATGTATTTTTCCAGACCTGTATGCATTTAGAAGCCTTAACGTTGACAGATTATGGTTCGATAGAAACATATATGGTAGAATGCGTTGGCAGATTACATTTATTTTATAGCGCCAGCATATTCTGTAGCGCAGATCAGACCCATTTTACCCGTCCAGACCGTTTTTCTTGATGTAAAGACTCAGACCTTAATCAGTCGCTGGTCTCGTCTTAGATTCAGGAGCCGTATGTCTATCCCATAAACTTCCTTCACTGTATTACCCTCTACCACTTCTGCTGGGAGGTTGTTCCACTGATCTATCACCCTCTCAGTAAAGTAAAACTTCCTTACATTACGTCTAATCCTCCGACCCTCTGGTTTACTCTGTCTGGCTAAGCTTTTTGATGGACTTGGTTCAAGACAGGTGGCTTGACAGCTCTGCCCGTCAGATGTAAAGTAGACGTAAGATGGACAGCTTCTTGTTTTTTTCTTCCCGTATTTCATACCGAGAAGATTTATGTCATAGATTTCTGTAGAGATATTTTTCTTCCCCAGCTATGCCGCCTCAGGCCTCTGTCTGTCATCTGAGAATGGGTTAATTTATGCTTTAATAAATAGGAGCCCCGCGTGGCACGGGGAGGAAGACTGCTACGGAGGGGGACACAGACCTCCAGAGTGCAAATGGATCTTTGGTCACCCAGCGGGGTCATTTCTCCTAACTAGTATGGCACCAGAGGGGTTGCTGCTCCCCCGCCTGACCGAGGCCAGAATCCACCGCCGGCAGCGAGCACCGTAACCGGCAGAGGATGTCACCGCTCAGCCCAGGAGATCTGTTCAAGCTAGGGGCCTAAAAGTATTGTGTGCAAAAACATTTGGCTAACAGTACACGGGCAACAGAACTCGATGCTCGCAATCCAGTCCTGCCTAGTACATATTTGCCATATTAATTGTATTACAAGGAGCAGGGAAAGGATCCAGTCAGGGTGCAGATGCTGCATAAAGCCCTTTTTCGTCTGGACAGGGCCCTCTTTACATATACATCGCTTCGTCTTAGTCTGTCGGTTCTAGTTTTGTCAGACCCTTTGAATGTAGGGACTGTAAGAAGCGCTGCGGGAATTGTTTTAGGTCCCCCTGATCTCCCCCCCTTTCCTTATTTGTGTATTATGTAGCATCTGGTGAAACTGGGCATTTAGGAGGCATAGGTAACTGGTGGGACCCCCTAACACACAGTTACGGGGGGATCCTTCCATCTTCCTGACATATATGTGCACACATTTTTTAATCATAAATAAAAGTTTCTATCGATATTAAAACTTATTGGATCCCCGCATGGACAGCGACCCCAACACCAAATGGAACTGCAGCACCTGCTGTAAATCCACTATTGCTTTCCATGTTAAATCTTTAAATGTCACGCATGTTCCCATGTACAGCAGATATGAAACCTCATGTTTATATATACCCCCCCCCCCAACAAGCAGCCCTGGCATTATAGAATGCGGGGAGAAGACTATGATTCCACTTTGAATAATAGGAGGGGGTCAGCGAGACGGGGGTATCCGATCACATGTTTAAGCTCAGCCCAGGCAGAGAGAGAGCTGAAAAGAATGAGGTTTGTAATGGGAGCCTCTTACCCACCCAGAGTCGCACCGCACTCCCTCCTCTCCTCCCTCCACTGCCTGAAGTGAGAGGGCAGAGAGCCAGTCCCCCAGTGCACAGAATGAGCTTGTGATCTGCAGAACACACCAGACATCACAAGCAGGATCTCCCAACCACCTTTCCTCAGTTCCTTTATTTTCTGGCATGCAGCCGGTCTGAATCCATACATTATATTTGGAGAGAATTCTGGATTTCCTTTGTTACTGAGGATAGAAACCTGCTGGGGGTCACAATGAAAGGAGAATTCTTCTACTGAAAAGTCTATCCCCAAGTTCATCAGAGGAACCTTTGGTGGGCAGAGGACTAGACAAGCTTTAGATATAAGACACGAGAACTGAGGGCCGTGAAGACCAGTCCTATATTCGCACATTTGACCATCAGCCATGGCTTTGTGGAGACATTTAGTCCCAGGATGTCCTAAGATGAACAAGTGGCTTCCTATCTCCTTGCTGTGGGTCCTCATCGCGGGCGAGTTGGTCCTTCCGTTGGCTGCCCAGGTGAACACCTGTGAGGCCAACGGTAGCATATACTACGTAGGTGAGTGGTACTTCTTGGACTCCGATCACTGCACTCAGTGTGAGTGTACAGTGGAAGGGCCAGCCTGTGCCAGGACAGAGTGCACTGCCCTACCACCTGCGTGCATGCACGTCAGCCACTACCCCACCGACTGCTGTCCAAGGTGTGAGAAGATTGGCTGTGAGTACAGAGGAGAGGTCTACGAACTGGGAGAGCAATTCCAGGTAAATTTCCGCGTCTCTTTACCCTAAGGATACATCCCATAGGGAATTCACATGTCTGCATTGTAGAACTGATCACTTATTTTTGTATGATAATGAATTCTGGCGAATAATGACCGCCATCACAACCAATGGGATATTCTTGTTGGTTGATACCTTTTAACTACTGTTAAAGTGCATTGGTTCCCATAGCGATTGCTCCACATTAAGAACTTCCATTCAATTGCACTTTATAGAATGGTCCAGTTTAGTTAATATAAAGCTCACAATATGCTTTGTTTCCATTCAGCCATAAACATGTCAAATTCCGAAATATTCTCAGATAAGTCCGATTTATTACTTTTTTTTTACCGTACCTCTGTTTATATAGAACCTTTCTTCATGATCCATATCTTAGCCATAAGAGAAAGCGGAGTTTCTAGTTGAAGGGGATACCTTTTATTGGCCCAAAGAGGTTAAGTTACCTAAGGTTTTGGGACCTTGGAGGTGAGAAGAAGAGACCCCAGAGGTCCCAAAGGTTTATGTAAAGTTACGTTTGTCCATGTTGGCTGAAATAAAAGGGATCAACTTTGACTAAAGACTCCAAACATTGGAATAATCTGTATAATCTCTCTAATTTGTTTTATGTGTTTGTTTGACAAATCTGAACCTCTGTTGCAATATCACAAGACTTATATTAGTTTGATTTTGTTGTTGAGCACATGAAATATGTACGCGGCACCAAAAACGGAGCGTTCTTCAGTGGAGCCAATTGTTTCCATTTGGGATCGATTCTAATGGCCTCAAGCGAAATAATTATTTCTACATGTGGTTCAGAAATTTCGCAATCTCAAGAGTTCCACCTCAAGTTTATAGAACATTTCGAAGCGACCTTAAACTTTTTGTCAGGTCTGGTTGTGTTAGTAAAGCTCGCAGTGTAACTCACGGGGATTCTCAGGGGGCGATCAGTGTCTGGTCCGCCGTTTCACAAGCTGAGAAAGGTTAAAGGGTCACTAGGTTGCCCCCCGATAAACAAAACTGTAAACCTTAATTGTCATGGCTATTGAGGCTGATGGTAATTCTGTAACAAAAGAATAAAAGGGTGAAAGACGCTATTGTATTGTGGTTGGTGCATCCGTAGCTACAGGAAGAATTATGTTCAATGCGCTAAGGGTAGTATAATTTAGGAGCAGGTCAATAAAATGCTCTCAGGACTGTAAACTTAGTAACAGGTGGTGTTAGTTACAGTTGCGCATGCTCTGGGATCAGATGAAGGCTTAGTGGGCAGCGTGTGATCTGAATTTGTAACTGGGTTCTAAATTAGTTCTCAGTGGAGCTAATAGATCAGATCTAATAGTGATCCCCCCCCCCCAGAAGTTACAGACTAACCAACTAACATCATTTCCACCTGGTGTGAGACCTCGGACCTTACTCTGTCCTTGGCCTTGACATTCGTCCCACATTGTTGAGTAAAGCCAGCACAGACCTCTCACTCTTCCTCATGGCTCCGCCAAGTGAAAGCAGTGAGATATCTTTGCTGTTGGAGGCGCTGACTTCATGATCTCACCTTTAGATGATCAGGGATCTCACCTTTAGATGGTCAGGGATGACCCAACTCTTCTAGAATGGTGTTAGTAGTAGAAGGACACATGACGTCTTCATTCAGTGCTTTGCATGATCCATAAACGTGTTGTTGTATGTTTCCTCCACATCAGATGGCGTGCGCGGCGGTGCCATGTTGCTCTGGATGCCCAATTGCTGCGCCACAAGCAGTTCAGCCGATGTTGGGAATTATGGCTGAGCATTACTTTAGTTGTGCATTACTTTGAGTTTTATCCCTAGACATTTTCTAACCATGATATGAATATAAGACCACGGCTGCACTCCACAATATAGTTTATGCTTTACTTGTTATAAATGGCGTAGATCCAAACTGGACCCAGAACTTTTCATTAATATCTACAACAACGTTATATGAGGTGATACTTTGTTACTTGAAAGTCACATAAGGATAAGTTACAGATTCGTATCTGCACGGGTTATTATTGCTCCCGGACGCTAGCGGCCTTTGCTTGTCAGATGCGTGGTTTTGTAAAGCCGTGATGGGGAGAGCATAAGTCCGTACACGCATGCATGAATTCCAGGTTAGTAAAATGCTGAAAAGTAATAAAGCTGTCAAACAGATTTTTCATAACCATGAAACACATGTTACTACAACACCGACAACGTATTCATCATACATTCTTTAGCGTGACAATAACCCCTGGCCGGCTCCGGCACAATAACCTCCTTACAACTTTATGTCATTAACTTCTAGCTTGTACCACTTTAAGGTGGTCCCAAATTGCTCGCCGTGATCTTGGGATTTGTACCCGCTGCAGTCGTTGCCCAATCTCATGCCTTGGACCAGAAACATCCTAGCGAGAGCCTTCATAGTGGTCTGTAAAGTGGCAGTGGCCGGACATCGAGGATTCAGACCTTGCCAAGCCAAGCATGCCCGGCAGCTGAATAAAGCATGTAAACATGGAGTAAACAAGATAAAACTAATGCATAAGGGGGCGTTACATATGTACCCAGTTACCTGCGAAGGTAGTAACTGTAACACTAATACCTAAAACTTGTGACTTTTTACTTAATAAACAACGAGACAGTTTTAAAAGACACAAATCTAGTATTTTATTTTATTCATATTTTTTTGGTTGAAGTGCACTTTTCTTCCTCTTCTTCCTTGGGGTCGTATCCCAGCCGGCCGTATGGATATGTATAGCAGCTGTCGGTATGCATGTCTCGCTGACATTGACCAATAGGAAGTTGCTTCTTTGTGAAACCAAAACATTCCAGCTTCCTGTTCCAAGGCTCGGGAGACAAGCTTTTATTTTAAGGACATGTTATAGTAAAAATATCTCAAGAACCCTCAGGTTCCTCGGGTCTCAGATTACACGAGTGCCGGAGGATATGTTCCAAGCGAAAAACGCCGGGCGCTTACAGTACTTTGTACTTCGTGGAGAGTTGGGATAGTATTTGTAACAATGTAATTATGTGCTAAGCCTTTTAAGCTTAATATATTATTAATATTATCTCCATTTTCTTTATTATCAATGCACATTATTTAATCATAAATTCTAATGTTGCCGTTATGTGGAAATAACCCTTGACTACACTTTAGTTACTGGAATTTGGAAATGAGACTTCTGTCTCGTTTAAGTCCTCCTCTGGCTGCCTCCATCGAAACCAGGAGACATTAGTATGAGTACTCCTTACTCGTGATCAGAATTGCTTCCATTGAGATTACTGAAGTGTTACTTGTTCAAACATATAGATGCAAAATATATGCAGAGATAGGTTTCCCATAAACCAGTATGTCTGAGGAGGAATAATGGATCCTTACCGGCATCCCGTGAGATGGAAAGCTTAAGCAAGTTTTCACCTGCCTTGCAAATTACTGAATCTACCTCTTAGGTCTTGGAGCTACAGCCAAAAATATTAACAATAAAATAGAATTCCTCCCAATTGTGAGCTTTAAGTCAGAGAGTACGAGCATTCACAGTTATATTTAATTACCAATATTTCTGGCTAGTGCAGAACCAACATGGCTTTACAGTTTGCTCAATCCCGTCATGGCTTTTCACAGTAGAAGTGCAAAAGGGAGCATAAGTACCTGTGTCTGCAGGAGGCTGATATGAACGTGTTGCTGTAACCATGGATGGAATAGGTTGGAAAAGTTGAGAAAGTAAAGTGAGTATTTTAAGATACGTAATAAAGGCGATACTTTTGCAAAGTTCTAAATGTGGTGCAATCGCATAGCAACCAGCAGAATGTTCCTCCTGATTTCCCCATTTACAAGAGGCAAACACACTGGACAAGAGAAGCCAATCTTGAGCTAAGACCGGCCTTGGGCCCAGCTTGTTCCACTGCATATGAGCTTAGCTGGGCTCGGCCCATACATAAGAAATGTCCACAAGGACCAAAGTACTCAGTGAGAGGAGATGTTCGATCACTGCTTCAAGTCCTGACAAGCCAGGTAGAACCAGACATTAGGCTTAGGCCTGGCTAGATCCCACATTGCTCGCTTAGCTGTAACTCTTGTCTTTGGCCCATTCCAACCCGCCTTTGGCTCGGAATACAGACTCGGAAGACAGTTTTGTTCACTTCACAAAACGCTAAAGTATCGAGTAGCTAACAGAGGATGGACAGCGTGTGTTACTGGTGTAGTTGGTGAGGCTGATGTGACTCAGCTGTTGAGCTGGCAGTTATCAGGAAGCTGCCGACAGCGATATTTATCTCCCGGGCTTTGCAAACACTGGACAGAAGTTTTTTTCTTTGTCGAGAAATATCCTGACTAGGCAGAGCTGCCTGTACATCAATGGCTTCCATATGAGTCAATAAACTGGGAATGCGCTCTACGAATGGGGATATACGTGAGACCCATGAGTTGGGAGTTGTTTGCTTTCCTTGTTAAAGCACTAGGCTTGACAAAATGAAATAAATCTTTGAAGCTATACAATGAATACTTGTGTTGTAGGTATTTTCTTAAGAGGGAGATTGGGGCAGCATTGTTAGGGCCGTGCAATGTTGTTGGGAGCCATTGTTAAATTTCATAAATTAAGACACTGCTTAGTTCTACATATTTGTCTTCACTATGTACTCAACGATACCCAGGGGAGAGCTGGTGACATCTCGCCCAGGGAGGCAGAAAGGCTAAGGGGCACTCTTGTCTTCTTGTCCATATCCTGGTTACTAGCAAACACAAACTTACTGTAACACATACACCAACACTCACACTAACACATACTCATACCCAAACATATTCATCCTATCCCACCACCACACCCTTACCCCTTACCTTGGTCTTTTTTTTAAGGTAGACTGCAGGAGGCCATGGGGGTCACGTAATGTCCTCTTGCATGAATCCACTGTTCTCCCACCTATGCGGAAAGAATTTGTCAGGCTGAGGCCAATGGCCCCCAATGGTGAACCAGCTTCCCGATAACACCCATCAACAGACCCTTGTGCCGTGTTCTTCTCCAAGCATTTGAATGTGACCGTTACCCTTTACCTATTTACCAAATACCTACTATGTCTATCTTTGTTTCCCTTTCCAAGCTGTACATTTATACATCATTCCTTCTAAAATGGGGCAATTATTCTGTAACTTAGGTCTGCACCCCTGCTCTGTTCCCTAATATTGTATACAAAACCTCGACAACATACCAAATATTTATAGTGCCTTTGAATTGGCTGAGTGTTACATGAGAGGGCACCCCTCCTAAAATTAGCCCCATCCAGTCCTTGGAATCAAATTCTCAGCCAACAGCTCGGCTTTCTGGCTCTGCCATCAGAAGCAGACGGGCGACAGCAGACCTGCACTTTTTCAAAATATATACCTTTTAAATAAACATTTTAAGGAGTTCTTTAAGTAAAAGGTTTAAAAAACACTTAATTTGAGTGATTGAGTGGATCTTTGAGTGACTGCATATAGTGCAATATACACATATTGGCCATATTGGTCTATACACTGACTAGTTGTGGACCACTCACTTAGCATTCAGAGCACAGAAAGGATCCAGGTAGAGGATAAGTGAAGTCTTTTTGCCATTTGAAATGTTGGGACGTATATATTAAGCTTTAATAGTTTACAGATCGCCTTAAGGTTTACAGATCTGTAAAGCAGATATATATATATATATATTGTTTCATTCTCAGGGTATGTGCCCAGTAGGGGGTCCTGGATCTCGTTAGTAACCAGACTGTTAGTCATTTTCCCTATCTGTAAGCAGTAAATACCTATTACCCCGAGACCTTCAGCTGCGTAAAAGAATATGCTGCATCAATGTATATTTCAGTTCCGTCACGCACACCTTGTAGGGGGCTGCTCTTCATTCTAAAACAACAGATGATTGTGTTCTTTGAAGAATGCCTCAAGCCAAGCTTGCCCTAGGGGACCTAGGCACTTTGATTTGTGCATGAAGATTAAAGCAACGTCAGGAAAGAGGCCCACAGAAACTACGATTTATAAAAACAAATCTACTATAAAGTATGAAGTGTAAAGTAGTGTAAGCAGGAACTGAGCAACCACGAATAAAGTAGGAGGACAGTAGAAGACAAGGTCCTGCTGGTGTTCTGCTCAACCATGAGATCGATGAGATTTGCCCCATATACATAACGGCCCAGAAGGTATGGAGAAGCGATCGACCCGTTAGCTGTTGACACCGTAAAGATTTCTTGGACTTTTTGGCATTGTTAGATATATATTTGGCCAGTTTTCACAGCCTGATGACCCCTGCCTGCTCAGTACAAGTTCCTTATTAGGCTTGGAATCTTTGTAGCAACAGTCTGTAGAAGAAAACATCAGTTCTAAAAATACGGCTCAGAATTAGCGTGAAAAAGGACAGTACAGGGTTTTCCGTAATTATCTGTGCTCTACGCACATCTAGCTTGAGTGCACGTGCGAGATTGCTCACTCAATGCATATTCGATTTATACATAAATACCAAGGAAAGTAATGAAGAAATATTCGGCTGGCCAATGGGAACATCTGAATGTCACTAAAATTGACTGCTAGAACCTAAGTAGTAATTGCCCAAAAAGCATGTTTTTCAGATTATTATTCAGGTCATCAGATGATTGTCGCTTTTCTCGATATAAACAAGACATGGGTGCGTATTAAATTGATCTATAAACGGATAATTTGTAGCAGTTTCTGTATCTGTAGACTTTAATGTTAGGATGACTTACATCGGTGTTGGTCTAGTAATAAGCGCATGTCTGCTAAACGTTATCAGCATATTGGATAAAAGAGGTCCTGGTTTATCCGTTTTTCCCCTTTGGCAGCGGCCGGGACAGAGATTACTCATTTTTCTTCGACAATCTAGGTATTTGGACCACAAACTCCACCAGAAACGAGAGAAGCAGCGTTCCTAATGTAAAAAAGCATCCAGATTTGAAATAGTTAATAAATAGGCCCCATTCTGCCGCAGTGGCCATACAGTGTTGTTTAAATAAGCCCTTTAATGCGATTTCCGGCTTGGTGGGAACGTTCGTCTGCTCTCCAAGGTTAACTGTTTCCAGCTGCGAAGGATTTAACTGGAAGATAGATCTGAAAAACCACTGGGAAGGGAAGTTCAGATCACCTCTCCAGGGGGGCCTCCCGAAAAAAGTGTCTCTTCATCAGGATTCATCATATCAGCTGTAACTGCCCTAGTTTTGGGATAATGTCCTTCCACACCAGACACTTCCATTTATCTACCCCCTCTCGGTCTCCAAGCCTCTGATCCTCTCGTTTAACTTTATGACCTCTTCTTCTAACATTTATCCTTCTTTAAAATTCTCGCCAATAGCGATTTCTCAACAATGCATAATATTAAAGACCGTGTTTATGAACAATGAAGAACCTATTCTCTCGCATGGCGGATTGTTTCTGCTGACGGCTGTGTGTTCAGCACTTTGGACTTTAGGTCCCTGTCTACTAACTTCATGTCATCTCGTGTGAAACCATGAAGGTCAGCTGACATCTGCTCAGTTCAGTTCAGAATAGGAGAGTTTGGGGTGAGCGTCCCTCGGTTGACAAGAAGGTCTATTCCGGCCACTGGGGGCCAAACATTTCCAGCTGGGGATTATATATATTTAAAAGGGGATTCTGGCGCATAGTGTTCTTATATATATACCATATCTGAGAACTTCTTCATGAGCTGACCCTGCAAAAATCTTCAGATATTAACCCTTTAATAGTCCATCACAAAGATTCCTGATGATTGTAATAATGTTGCTTATGAATACCATGACTTCTCAGGAGGTAAAGATATCGAAGTCATCACCTGTATCCAAGCAGGGATTTAATCTGTGCAAAATCTGTCCAGTTATCCTGTGAATTCCCATGTACCTAAAAAAATGATATTAAAGACGCACTAAGGACTATTTATTTGTACTAAGACTCCTTCGGTCACCCGAGTCCCTCTAATGATGCCTCTTTTCTGTATCAGAGACAAAAATCTGTTTTCAAAAACTGTTTGATGGTTTCGGGGCTGATTGAATTAAATACATCCTGAAATCTTGACTTCATTTGCTTTCCCGTGATGATCTGTAAATACAGCGTCTATACAGCAGAACTAAAACAGTTTTGTGTCTCTGAGTAAACTCCATTATTTTTTTCATGATGCAATTTGTTCTGTTCTTTCCCCAAAGACCCTTATTTATGGCCTAATTTATACATAAAAAAACTTTACAAAATGATCTCCCATGAATAAGTCGGTAGATAAATAGAGCAGCCGCCCAGCAGAAGTGGCAGAGGTTTATACAGTGAGGGGATGTAAACATGCATGGGATAGGCATATGGCTTCTGAGTCTAAGATGAGATCAACGACTGATTAAGGTTTACAGCAAGAGAAACAGGCAGATTAGATGGGCTGAATGGTTCTGATCTGCCAGCAGATTCTATGGTTTTTACATATTAAAATAATAAATGGTATCATTTTAACCCCTTAAGGACAATGTGCGGTCCCTAAACCCATTGAAAACAATGTATTTTGAGCCGTATATATACGGGCTTTAACTATACTTTTCTTATGTTTTTTACATACCCCTTCTTTACTCTGTAGTGGTTCAGAATGGGGAAGAGCGCCACCTTGTGTCCAAATACATAATTACCACAATAATCATTCTGCAATACATGTGGAACCAGGTGAAACTTTAGAAGAACTTATTATTAAACAACGAATAAGTAAAAAGCAACTCACAGATCGCAGACTAGATGGGCTAATTTTCTACCATCACTGCATGTGCACCTCTCTATGTAAGGTACAACTATGATTACAAACAAAAAACATTGAACGCTAACAATATCAGAATATTATTCAGGTTCCTTATGAGTATTTTGTTGGAGTTGATGCCTTCTTTTGGACCAATAAAGAAAAACATGTAAGGTCCCCCAAGCATCTTCTTTAGATGCGATAGGGTCCATCGTATATAACTACGTATCTTCCAGCATCTTGTCCTTTTATCGTACTTTGCGACATGCCATATATTTCTAAAGGCCGTTGTTACATTTCTCTTTCAGCCCTCGGAGTGCGAGCAGTGCACCTGTGACGTGGATGGAATTGCCCGATGCCTTGTTGCAGACTGTGCCCCGCCGCCCTGCGTGAACCCAGTGTACGAGAAGGGAGAATGTTGCCCCCGCTGTAAAGACGGTCAGTGTCTCAATATGACAGAGCTCAAGGCAAAAATTACAAATGCATAAAAAAATAACCAAAAAAAGATAAACAACACCTATTCCTAGACCAAGACTTATTAGTTTAGAAATTCCAACTCAAGCTCTTGTAATGATGTCCTTAAAACTAAAGTGCTCCTCAACCTCTGTCTAAGACAAGACCAAGAACTGGTCAAGGTCTGAGTCTTTCCATCAGATAAAGTACTGATACTTTGTATTGGGCCAATGTAGATATACTATATGAAGTTATATAACCTTCTGAGACCTCGGAAGTCCCTCAGAAATATTGACCATGGCTTTCCTGTCTCTTTCTAGGTCCAAATTGTTACGCAGATTCATCCCAGAGTCGGGTAATCCCAGGAGGTCAATATGTTTGGGTGGATTCGTGCACCAAGTGCCGTTGTCATGATGGACAAGATGTCGGATACTGGGAAGGCAACCGGCTGGCGAAGTGTGAGAAGACGAAGAACTGCAACCCAGAGGAAGGAAGAGAAAACTCTTAAACAGCAGAGTTCACAGTATTTATGCGGCATACGACCCATGGCCCTCCACCCCAGAGCTGTAACAGTGTTCAGATGCCATGGGTTGGTGTATTCATTGTTCTTAGCCCACTCTTCCTTCATGTATTTCCGTTAGACTGCTCCAAATGTGTGCCACTAAAATGTTATCGATACCATTATCAGCGTAGTCACATGCCCGGGGGTAGGCGAAGCGTCTATAGCGAGACCAGCGTCTGTGGCAATTAATTGGTGCATGCGGAGCGTTGTGACATGTCCACCGCAAATTCTGTTGGCACGTATGCCTGATTAAGGTCCCTATGCATCAAAGTACCTGGCCAGTATAGCAGACAGGTTCATCTTTAAAAAAATCATCTTTCAGCTTTAAAAAATAACATGACATAGTTAAAGGGCAGTTCCCTACTCCTTGGGACGTTAATAAAATTAAACTAATTAATTTCCTGTGGGTCTAAGTGTTCCATGAGGGCACTTCAAAAGAAAGGGGCTACGGCCAATGGGTAGTCCGGACACTTCTAGAAGCGACCTTTATCATTTTCCGTAACACTCCACTAGGGACGGTAATCTAGCACCATGTACGGAAGTTCAGTTATTTCATATTTTGTAGCATTAAAAATTCTGATTTACTTTTATTTAATATATATATATATATTTTTTCCTATAAACATATTAGAAGGATAAGTCGTGTGCCAGCGAATTTAACACATTGATATAAAGAAGAATGCACCCCGTATTTTTGGTTACCAGTGCTATACATTGATCAATAGTATATTTTTTTGCCGGTCCCGCCACAACGGCTGGGTATAGAGGAAAGATAGGTTAATGTCTTTGTTGCGGCACGAAAATGGATGTTAATGTATCGTTCCAGGGACGACGGCCTCTTTAGAAGGCTGCAATGCCTTTTAGTGCACCGGTGTTTCTAGATACATAAGCTTTCAAGATCTGACTTGGGACATAAAAAACGTACAGTTAAAGCCCACACAAGTAGGTGTACGTCGTGTACGCAAATATCGGTACTTTGTAAATGTCAGCCTTAAAGTCTCTTAACCTTCTCTCTGTCAATAGACGGCAGGGATTTGGCTCTTCCTAGCGTAACGCAGTGAGATGCATCCGTTATACAGATTCATTCACCTCCATTATATTTGTAAATGCGATTTCTTTTTTTTGTACTAAATAAAACTCCCAATAAAACCGATCTTTGTAATCACTTCCTTGAGCAAAGCTTTCATTTCCTTTTTGTGGTTTTCTTCAATTTCTGAAAATTTACTTTTCTTAGATTGTAAAGAATTTTCACGATTTGGAATGAACAGACGGATTCCCAAGAGTACAATTCCACGGCGCTCTTTCATATCCCATCTCTGGTTAAAACGACGTAACTCCTGATGAATATAGCGCCATCGTATTCTGCAGCGCTGTACAATCATCGTATTGGGGGTATCTTGTAATTGGGTTCTAGACGAAGATTGGCGTTGGAATCGCTGGTTAACATCGTCGTCCAGTTAAAACACTGAATCCCCCTCCTGGTTATTAATAGAAAGTGTATAGGGACACTTGTAAATAATGTATATAACAGAAAAAGGATCGAAAGGTTCTGGTTTAAGCATTTTGGGTCCGTACCGGAAGCTCGTGTAAGGTAACAAGTACATAAGGCACTGTTTATGTCCAGACTGGATCCTTTCTATGCTTTTTATTGCTTTTGGGTGCATTCTCTTTCCTTAAGTGTGTACAGTATGTAATGAATCGCGTTATCTAACATAATAGCTGGGTTGCTGAATGGCACGTGTAAAGTGCTGCCCCCTGCAGTGTGTGAAAGGAATTAGTCCGTTATTCCTCCCCCGTGCTGCAGGGGGCAGCACTTTAAATGTGCTGCTCAGGAATGTGTGACATTATGTATGCCCGGGAAAAAATGGCTGATTTGGTCACGGCCCAGAGTAATCCAGCGTCTGCATGGAGGAAATGATTCCTTTTAGCCATATTCTGCCACTTAATGCAACCAGTTATAATTCCTGCAATGATTAGTGGTTATTGTTATTTATTGTTTTATATAGCGCCGTCATATTCCACAGCGCTGTACCTCGATTACCCGTACATACACTCCTTCTGCCAAGATTCTCAGTAACATCACATATTATTAAAACTATATTAGACGTATTATGGGGGATTCAGTTATTTGTATTCTATTTTTCTTTAAAATTGTTACATTTTTTTTATTTTTTTTAATTTACATACCTAAAATAGATCCGTCACTTTCCCAAATCCTACTTTCCACACTTGTACATGAAATAAACCGATAGAATGGTATTTAAAAACGAAAATAAAGAATATTTATGTATACTGGAACCCCACATGATGTACAAACTGTCGCAGCAGCCATTGTAACTTGTTGTTCTTAGGATCTACATGATTATTCCTCCCCTTACATTAAGTTACTGCTGCTCGTTGGAGAGAGCTGCTAGAAGTTTTTTTCTTTTACCTTCGACCCCAAAATAAAAAATACTCTTTTCCATTTTATTTTTTCAATTGTTATTTTATGAAAACTGTAAAGGCGTAGATCGCAATAGGTTATTGATTTTTGAAATTTCACACTCAACAATTATAGAAAAGAAATAACAAGCAGACGCATCCGAAGTGGATGCGTTTATCCTCATAAACATACGACCACGAGCTGGACCTCCGTAAACTCAAATGCTAATATCAGCGTGAAGTTCTCCAGGCTGTAGAATCGGGTCACGATGAGCACCCATAGTGGCCATGATGAGCACCCATAGTGGCCATGATGAGCACCCATAGTGGCCATGATGAGCACCCATGGTGGCCGTGATCAGCACCCATGGTGGCCGTGATCAGCACCCATGGTGGCCGTGATCAGCACCCATGGTGGCCGTGATCAGCACCCATAGTGGCCTGTACTACAGCCCGAGGTCACCGAACCACCAACGAGAACAGCAATTCTAGGAAAGCCTGCTATATTTTTCTAGCCGATCTTAAATGAACGCACACTTTTGCACACAGATGGCGTGTTCATAAATTGTCATAATCCCTTTTTTAAATAGAGTGAATGGAATGTTTCTTTCCTGAGGAACGTCCTACCATCTCAGCTTTCTCCGAGGCATGCTTTTCTCATTATACTTTCTGATCGGTGTGTGGGGTTTGAAATTAAAAATATATACATATATATATATAATTCTGGATCCTCCTGAAACTGCTTCAAACGTAAAAAATATTTTACAGCAAGATTCCACCACACCGAGTGTTCCCTCACCTAGTAGCGAGGTTGACCAGTAGACATCCGTAGACAAATAATACCGGTCCCCAGGAACTCCGCTTCCTCTGCCAAAAGATTTCATCTTAGATTTACTTCCTAGAGTCTGTCTTAAATAATTTCCTAAGCTTTCTTAGTTTCCATTAAATCCTATTCTTTATTATTGTTGATCTGTAAGCCATATACAAGGAGCTAATAGCACCCATGGGTGGTTGTGTCTTGGACAGCTACAGATGAACCACTACTGGTGTGAGCCTCTTCAAAAAGCTCTGGGTAAAGAAACAAGGCTTTGGATACTCATTACGCTGTAACAGAATCGCCAAAATCATATGTTTTCTAGCACTGACAAGCGTTTTATCATGTTCCGGTGGGCAGAAGCCATAAAGCTTCTCCGGCCACCAGGGATGTAACTTTTATGTGGCAAGGGAAGCAGCTGCTCCCGATGTTGCAAAGATAGGGGTCGTGCTTGAGCCACTTGGCAGTAATGCCCCCCAAACCACCTTCCAGAAGCATATGTGACCTCTGATCCTGTCCCAAGCGCCAAAAGCTCTACTTACGGCTCTTCTGGCCACATTCCCCCCCCCCATGTGATGACAGATGGTCATCTGCAGTAGTGATTCTAGACCTGGGGGCCACCTTCTTCTAACGTTTTCTCAGAGGCTTTGATTAAAGCGCACCTGTCATTAAAAATATTACGATGGCCTCTTATGGAGAGCAAAATCACATGTGTCCTCCTAGCAAAGTGCCTTGTACTGCATGCCATGGACGATGGGCCGGTTGGTCATTGACCTCCATTGAGAAATGCTATACCAAGGGGCCTGATCGCTACCACCCATGATATGCTAATCCAGGAGTATCCATAATAAACCATTATAGCATTATAGATACGTACAGAAACATTCACAATGTATCTCATTTCTTCTTTATGTATACATTTGCTAATGATTTTACCAAGTACCATTTCACCCATACATATACATATTTCTTATCTTGAATCCATTTGTCGGCACGCAACATTTTTTTTTTTTTTTTTTTTAGTAGTCATGTTTAATAATGTGGCTTTAATCGTATTTGTAAAGTTTTTGCCAAGAAGTTTAAATACAAATGTAGGAAAGATGTGTTCAGGAGAGTTCTAGCAAGACTTATTAATTCATATTTCGAATGCTTGACTTTTTTTGGAGAAATATATTCTGTACTATAGGTGTGCCGAAGCAGCAAAAACGCCTCCCGATATAATACCGAATGCATGGCATAACACAGAATTTATGATCTCTTAATATGTTATTTATCTATAGTATACAATGTAATAAATTGGCTAAAAAAAAAGTGTCCAAACTCACAATTATTCAATAATGCAAAAATACAAATCCTTAAAATCATGCCTATGTAATCAGGTGATATTAATATATAAAATCCCATCAATTAACTTCAGTGGAGGGGCTCCAAATTTTTCATTTCCATGTATCCCTTAAACGGAGTGACGGTTTAAACAAAGTATGAGAGTATATTTTTAAATAAGAGCCAAACTTACCAGGTTCAATTTAAAAGGTTTTTTTTTCTGGTTTTTTTTAACATTTGTGAATCAAAAAAGAGGCTCAAAACCACTAAGGGAACGTTGTTCCTAGAATTGCTGTGTTATCCCTCTAATAAAAGATTATATCAGGCACACTCGCTATAGCAGTTTTGGGCATTCTTCAACAACTCACATGACACTTAGCCAAATGCAAACATGAAGGAGGGTTGAATAGCCCTGCCCTATATCCTCTATCTAGGACAGCATTGCACAGCAACACGTTGCATCCCAAACCCAACAATCATGGGCAAATATGCCCCCCATCGCTCCTAATTCATCCGACCCGTGATGCATAGGAGTCCAGCGCTCATTCTTCTCTCTTCATTCATGAATATTTGACGACTCAAAGCTTCTGCTCTGCCGTTCCTCCCCCGGCAGCCCTCAGATCCCAAAAGACGACCTCTTCCAGTCCAGATAAGGCAAAATGTTCTCGAAACACCCATGCAAATAACGCGTCGGCTAAAATCCAGCCAAGGTTTCATCCTCCTGTATCACCTTTGTGCTGATGGAATTATCTAATGCCCTGCGTCGGGCGCCAGCATGGATTACTTTTGTGCTTTGTTTAACATGCACAGTTTCATAGCATCTTCTTTTTCTTCTGAGGGTAACCGAGTTGCTCCTTTAATCAAAAGTTCTCTCTTTTAAGAGATACCTTATGCCCTATGCTTATCCCGGACCTGCTCCAGGCGTATCATCATCCAGTGGTTTGGAAGTACAATCAGCAGTTGCTTATCAACACAATATCGTGGATGCTTTATAATATCATGCAAAAGGCATTTCTCCATCCAATGTCCCACCCAGTTCTTCAGAAATAAAGGTTTGGGGGATAACACGATTTTCCTACGGTGCGACGATGAGTAAAGATCAGTATTTAAGGAAATTTGAATACATATCGGGCCATCAGTAGAACGCGGATAGAAGTATCCTTCGTTAAATCTAGAACGTAAGCGGCATCATCCCTTTATTGATGTGTCTGCATCCGACGTACGTTCCGACCTTGGTTTGGGTGTCTGTTGGAGAAGCAACATCCACCACTGGTGGCAATCATGTTATGTTCTTGAGGTCGTTCTGCCCATCGCTTTCCCGTAATACACAATAAAAATGATCCATGAGTCAAATTCTGAAGTTCTCTTGGTGAGCCATAATCTGTTTAGTGGCAATGAATCCGCCGTTGAATTAGCGGCGTACGCATCATCCTTACCGGCTGCTGATGTAATCAACTAGACATTTTCCAAGATGGAAATGCAATTTGCTGCAATTTGGAAAAAAAAGAAAAGCCATTCGTCTCAATGAAAATTTGTCTTCGTATGAGGTTTGTTGGCTGTCCTAATGGTCTGCTTGAAATTGTAGTAATTGCACTGAGCTATTGTAAATTGGAGAAATATTAGGAAAAATGGCTCTGACTGACGTTCCAAATAAGACTTAAATTGTATTTCTGTTCTCATATCCTCCTGATTACTCTCTATATCAGATAATTAAAAAAGTCTAAAACATTCCGTTTTAGGCTGGCGAGAAAATACTTTGCGATATAGACAGGGCTGCCCACAAACTACTGAAATCGTTGTTTTTTTGTCCAATTAATTGATCTTTTAAATATTTTGTGGTTCGCGTCCTATTCTAGATAATTTTTGCTCGCACTGCTGTGGACTATATGGACTACAAATCCCATATGCTCAACCAGGCTACAGCTGGGAATTGTACCCCATTCTTAGTCGTGGCAGATATTGGGTGGTCTTTTAGCAAAGATGAATAAACTGGGATATAATTATAACCTGTTGACGCCACAAGAAGACATTTTTCTCCTTTTTTGAGGGACAATTGCAAATTGCTTCAATGTGGGATATTCTGTCCTTCATCTGGATCAACAGTAAGGTTGACCTTGGGGTGCCCTTGAAAATTTGGACGGCAGGTATATTAAAGTGGGTATATCTTGGAGTTTATATAGGAAAAGTGAGTCTAGTGAGATCTAGTTTCTAGTTTGAAAAGGGAACTTATTACCATAGCAACCAACAGAATAGTCTACGTTTCAGCGGCAACATTCCATTGGTTGTTATGGTAATAAGGCTACAATTTAGGACCAGAATCACTTCTTGAGTACAACCCTCAGAGGCCAATGCCAGTAATAATGTATAGGTCTCTCCTGAAGCAGAATTCCCACGTAAAAATTAACAAAAATCACAATGTGACCGAAATTTAAGGTGATAACCGCTATTTTAAATCACTTTGATGCAGGGTCCCTGAAATCTATCCCAGGCAGGTCCTTCTTACATATGTTCATCGATGCATGTTAGTAATACATGTAAAGAAGGATATCTGAAAAACGAGGAGACTGCTTTGACCGAAACTCGGATCGAATGTCAGCTCCTGGCATTAGCGTGATGAGCAGGTTTAACCGTGTGGCTGGTTTTGGCTGCCTGTACATTCAAAGAAGGAGTGTAGTTATGAGCAGGAGCATCGTGTATTTATATATATATATATTATATAGATAGATATATATATACACATATCCTGGATTTGTCAGCCTTTCTCTGCATGCTAAACATTGGCAAACAGATCTGCTTGACAGGTGTACAGGAGAACAGGGTTACTTATCCCCTTGGCCGGTAAACTTGGCAAATAACCAGATAAAATTGGAAAAAAATATGAAAATATTCCCAATGTCCTTTTATGAAATCTCCAAGAGGATGCCAAGTGAAGTCCCAACTGTGAACAGTAAAAAAAAAAAAAAAAACCAAAAATAATAATGATAAAAAAAAATGTATGGATCTCTCTGCAGAAGGCGTCAGAAGCAGGCAATGTCCAGAGAGCAGAGCGCCAGTCAGTAAATTAAATCACCCTCGAGCTGGCCGAGGCGGGGGCTTCCCAATGTCCACTGTGATATTTGTGTACATGGGGTATTTGGCGAAATGTACCACCTGGTAGTGCAGAGAGTTAATGCCATCTTTCTTCATGGTCATCTTTGTGTTCTGGATTTTCGTGAACCTGTAACATGTAAAATAAAACATATAAATAACATGTAAAATAAAACATATAAATAACCTATAAATAACACACGGACACCGTAATGCATTCGGGATACATGTAGGCAGAGGAGTATTCTGGCATAGACCAACTAACTAGGCCCGGGGCAGGTCTGGGAGGGCAACAGTCTCAACCAAGGGTACATTTTTCAGACCTTGTCTCTCAACCCACACCTGTCCTAACCAAATTGGAGAGGGGAGAAGAGGCAAAGGATGGGCTCCATGCCTCTCCAAATGGTTCATGTCTCAATGGGCAGGGAGAAGATAGGTAGGGCCTATTCCTCCAAGGGAGTGAATGCACTCACAGCTTAGTGAATAGACTTAGTTGCAGGGGCCTCCTCACCTGTTGTTTCTGTATATCATCTTGTTATATTATATACTAATTGTTGTGTCCTGTCTACTCTTTGTACGTCGCTACAGAACCTGATGGTGCTATATAAAACAATTAATAATAGCCGTCTTCTCGGAGAAAGAATTCCACATCAGCCTGCGTAGAATAGCGCTGCCCACTAGATGGCGCCGGAGCGTTAATTACCCGCGCAGCTTTTGTCTTCTAAATGAAGAAGAATCTCGCTGCAGGCAGAAGCACGGACCGCGTCCTCCCTTTATTTTAGGAAGTCATCCTAATTAACGAGCGCAGGAGGGGAAGCGCGAAGCCTGTAGTAACAGGCAACGAGCGTTACACTGTAAAGGTGGCATCACACATTCAGGGTTCATTAAAAATCAAACGCAGACGCTGTTAAAGGGGCATGCTGATTAAAAATAATCCCGCCACTCCACGCTGTACGATATTAAAAATATAAGAGCACTTATAGGTCCATTATCACCAAACTCCGATACGGACAGCAACTTAAAATCCATTAACGCATTCAATATTTAGAGCTCGACTGGGGCACAGCCCGGGTCATCTTGGGATAAAGATGCCCGTGGTTCGTATTTATTTTTTTCCCCACAGCTGATCCAAGACACTGGCGGATTGTGCAGAGCTCGGAAATTCACAGAAGCATAACTAACGGGCATCCTTAGCGGTGCTCCGGACACGGCGGCGTCACAGTTCTCTCCTAAGACCCTCGCCATACGTTCACTGGATGTGATTTAACCCTTTGGCGACTTGTTTGCGTAAATATATATAAATAGTGATCTTTTCACCGAAGTTAATTCTATGAAGTCTGTAAAACCATGGAATGCATCTTCTGAACTGCAGTGCTGTCCATAGCAAGTCACACAAAAGCCAAATACTAACTTAAGAGTCGTGTGACCCACAAAACACATAAAATAGATCGGATTAACAACATCTGGATTCCTGTTTAAACCGATATT
Source organism: Spea multiplicata (assembly GCA_009364415.1). Taxonomy (NCBI): domain Eukaryota; kingdom Metazoa; phylum Chordata; class Amphibia; order Anura; family Pelobatidae; genus Spea; species Spea multiplicata. The sequence continues at coordinate 1,597 of VKOC01017533.1, read as the reverse complement.
TGCAATTTAACAATATATATAATTCTATATAGTAAACTCAAAAGCTTCACATTTCTCCTCGATAAATCTCAATGCCTCGACTTAAAGGGACGATTATATACCGGTATATATATTTTTTTTAAATACTATTTTTTTTTTATTTACAAAGAAATTGAAGTCTCCCTTCACTTTCATGAACCTCTCCTGAAAGTTCCCACGAGAAACTCAAAAAGAATGTCTGGCTCCTTCCCCTTCGTTGGCATCAGTCGCTGACGAGGCTTCGCTGTCGGCCCAGCGGCTAAGCAGGGGGAGCGAGAAGTGTAGGTTGTCGGCGAAACTTAAAATGCTCAGATTCCTTTAATGCAATCGGGTTGTCTTAACAGTTTAATTAAAAATAGCAAGCTTCATTACACCTTAAACGGGGAGCCCCCACCATGTTTTATAACTAGTAATAGATTACAAACATGTTTTCAAAAATAGTGTTTTCTTTTTTAAAACAGTTCCAGTTTTTCGATAATATAATGTTTTCAGGCAGCTGCATATCAGCCATTTGTATGAGTTCTAGTTCTGTTATCTGAGCCCCGATCTACTAAACACCTCGACTCCTTATCATACCGCCTGTGGGAAAAAAATAGAATGAATCAGTCTTAATTACCCAGTTGAAGTCTACGAAGGAATAGACTTCATTAGCATTGCCGTCTCAGTGTGGTGTTTGAGCATGGAAGGTCCCCCCCAACACCAGCATCCTCCAGGTCTGCAAATTGCTTATTTTATTATTTCTTTTATGGACAAAATGAGATAATTTCATTGTCTACAGCACTGGGTTTTATATTTTTTTTCCATAGGACTTCCCCTTGTTAAAGACATACGATGGGTGCTGAGAGCTCTTATGGCCAAACAAGCTTTATGATCGAGCCTTCGCTCCCGGGGGATATTTTGGGTGCGTTGAACAGGATCAAGTGAACATGCAGAGATTTATAAACGCGCTAATATTTTTCATGCCGTCAATTTAGTTAAATCAGGTTGTAAACACCCTTGTGTTTGAAATCCGCTGCGATCGATAATATACGCTTTATGGCTGCATCATAAAAGGCCAGCGCTAGAAATCCTGAAATGTGGGTTTTTAGGAGAGAAACGACATATTACCAGATAATACTGACCACAATATGAATCGCATACCCTGCAGGAACGCTACTCGCACCTCCGTTAATTAGGTGCTCAGTCCCCCCGGTTTGCAGAGAGTGTCCACGCTGTATGGAACAAGCCTCGGGAGAGCGTGCGCGATGCTGATACAGGCATTAACACATCGAGGAGATTAAACCAAACCTTGCAGCAAACATATATTCCCTGCAAACCGGCGATTTCATGGCTCGTGTAATACTTTAGAATAAATATCCATGACGGAAGCCCTTTTATCTCTGTATTAATCATATATATATATATACACACACACACACAAACTATATATACATATACACACACATACATATATATAAATATATATATATATACACACACAATGTATAAATATATATATATACACACATACTATATATACATATACACACACATACATATATAAATATATATATACACACACACACACACTATATATATA